>CM055265.1:31996559-32168216 GCA_029237695.1 Conchocele bisecta | reverse complement strand
CCGAGGTTGGGGAAGCGGACTAAGAGCTGCTGGTTCTGGTCGATCGTCGATGGGTTGTTCGTAACAACGACACTCTGTCTCATGCCTTTTGCCCCGAGGGGCTCACGCAGTCTGCGGTATGGATTGAGTTTGCGACCGTATTGACTCGAAGACATAATTAATTTTATTGAAACTATTAAACCCGTATGGTTTTGTCTTTAATACATAATTAATTTTGTAAAAAAATTAAAGATGGCTGATTACGATGTTGAAATGGATGAAATCGGCAGAGACGATTACCTCGATGGTGATGATGATAATTTTGATGATTCCCTCGAGACACCCACCATAGAGACTCCAGTTCCAATCCAATCACAATTGGGTGGCGCTACCACTAGTCAAAGTCAGGAATTACTTGAGGGAGCTGTAAACGACTACTACAACAATTTGGCAGCAGAAAAAGGTCTGGTCCCCTCTGTCGGTCGCGACTACTCCAAGTTCAAATTTGATCTGAACGGTAGATTGCGACTAAGAGCAGCACTAAATCTCCCAGCGCTGGGCACCATTGCCGGAAACCCAGGCGGTGGCCGACTCATAAGAAACGAACTAGGATTCACGGATTGGAAGAGGGGTAAAACAATTATACCGGCCCGCGCTGTAGAGGCCCTACAGTCTACCGACGAAACTATGCCGAAGACGGCCACCGCGATAGAAACGGTCGAGCTCAGTGAGGTCCCTCAAATAGCCACCGACGTTATTAACATGATGGAGACCACGTTCAGTGTCCAATCACAATTGGGGGAAATACTCAACGATGACCCACCGTTACCTCTTCGCGAACTCCGTGGACTCGATAAGGCTCTACAAACGGTCCGGGGCGAACTGGTCCTTAACCTCTCCAAACTCACGGCGATGGATGAACATATCGCGCTAGAAGAAAGAAAACTGGAGGAAGCCGGTGACGATAGAGAATCTACCGAGCGGATCGCCGAACGACTGCGGTCTTTGCGGGACGAAAGAGAAGCTCGCTTGGAGGCCGCCTCGGCTAACCGTGAGGCTCTCCGCACACAAATAAGTCGGATCCGCGAAACAATATCGAGGGTTCTGCACGAGGAGACGACACTCGGTGAACGTCTTCGCACTCTGTTCAGAGAGCAGGGCGTCACTATAGCAAGCATCCTCGTTGCTATCAGCATGACTATATCGACCATAGTTCTAGCTTTCACTGGTGGTGCGGCGCCACCACCCGCGCCAGCACCAGCACCCGCTCCATCCGGTGGAGCCAAGGAGTGGGTAAAAAATAAAAAAACAACTAAAAGCCCTCGCCAATCTTCTAGCTAAATTAGCTGGAAAGGCGGCTGCCGCACTACCTGTACTGGTCGGAAGTATCGTTTCTTACTTGCTATCTATATTATCAAAAACGGCCGGATGGCTAGCCAAAAATACCTGGGCTTTAATCGTGGCAATCGCCGGTCTCCTACTATTCTTCGCCAGAGAGTTCCTACAACCAAAGCGTAAATAATCCGATCGCCACGAGGGCGATGACGAGCCCTAATTTCTCCTCCTCGTGTGTTGTGCTTCCAATTTCACCCAATCTACGATTGATTGGTGTTTCTCCAATCGCGATTGGTCTGTTGATGGAACTCGATGGTGCATCCAATTTACGAATTGGGGGTACTGGGTTCAATGTGTATCCAATTTACGAATTGGGGGAGGTGTATCCATTTGTGTTTTATGAAATCGGTTCCACTGTTGAACCCGATCATGTTGGGGGTGCGCTTGATGATATCCGTGTTCACGTTACCGTTGTGGCCGATTTTTTGATTGGCGGTGGCGATTACGATCTGATTATTGTAACCGTCAACCGGGTCGTCTCGTAGTATCATATTGCTCGGCGCCATATAAAGACCTATTCCAAATACATAGTCTACTGGGGTGCTGGCATTCTGCAAAACGTCTTGATAATTCTGGATCGCCTTCTCCAGGTCCACCCTAGCTGAGATGGCGTCCTCTACAAGTGCCAAAAGAAATTGTTTTTGTGCATCAAACGCTGTTCCCGTGCCCAGTATAGAACTGCGAGTTTGCTTCTGTGCGCCGAGGAATGGACCAGACGTATGTGCGAATGGAGTCGTTGACGCGAGTAACCCCGGCCTGCGTGAACCCTATACCATTATCTAACATAAATGTACCCCACGCGTCCTGAACCTCAGCAGCCTGCTGTATGTAATCGACGTGAGCCCGTTTCGGAGGTAACATTTTACAAGAAAACACGCCACAGTGCCGACCTCCAGACACTTCCGGCCCGAATGTCATCGTCGCGGGGTCAAAATTCCCGGCGTTCCGACTGACGATGTGGTCACCGGAGTGATCGTGTCTAAAATCAGTCTGCGTCCAATTCCCGAATGAGAACGTCCCCGAGGCCGGTGCTGGTAGGAAATGCTTTCTGTCTCCAGTCCGCGTCTTTTGAAACATTAAATTCGTTACACAGTCTTTCAAACGCCATACGGTCGTATGCGTTGGAAATTGGATCCCAGGCGTCGTCTTGAGGTAGTGAAATACCTAGTTCTTTGAGAATCCTCCTAATAGTATAATACGCATGAAAGTTGTAGACACTTCGGAGCATGACATTCTTGGATGTCAGATGGTCTTATATGAAACTCCACACCCGGCTGTTGCGCACCATACAGCGAAATTTATTTGGTTCTGCCAAAACTGTATCGGTGTTGCTTTCCACCCGTTTACCACCTCCATCGTATTAATCTTGGGCAGCCTATATTTCTCAAACGTGTTAGGGAAATTGGTGGCAAAGCCGCTGTCCGGTCTAACCGTTACGGTTGGGTGTACAAGGTGGTTAACAACGTCTTTTTGCGTGTATTTACCTCCGACCGCGTACTTTGCATTAGAGTTAAAGCTAAATGCTTTGGTATCCATTGAAATATATTATTATGTTTGCTACTATCACTAATGTTCAAAAAGGGAGTTGTGAACTTCAAAAATCAATCGACAACTGCTGCGGAAAACGCCGGGTAGGCCTTAGATCAATCACCTTCACGGTTGGGTGGAAAAACATTGAAATGTACAAGGATATCAAAGGAATAGAACGGGTAGAGGCTATCTTGCCCGTAGATATAGATCTAGAGGAATTAGCTGCCGTAGTACGTCCTGGCCTTTGGGGTTTCAGAGATGTCCAAGCTTTAATCGCAAGGAATATACCTGGTAGTGGCACTCTCACAGTCTCAAAAGCCACGGGGATTGCGACATTGTCCGTTGATAAAAAAATAAAGATCACTCCGGGGTTGGCCTCAATGTTAGGATTTAAATTTGCACCCCCTTACAACGAGGATGAAGGGCGAGTGTTCCCGTTGAACTTTGTCTTCCCCGTGGGTTATCACCGCGGCGATACCCCAGTAAACTTCGCCTTCACGAAAACTCTCAGGGTGCACCTTGATCGGGTGAACACATTGTGCAACACGGTAGACGGATCCCCCAGCACATTACTGAAAACTGTGCCCGCCAGCGACTGTTTCTATGGCGAGACTGTGACCTTAGACTTCCCACACCCCGAGATGAAAGTTTTGGAATCGGGACACATCCACGAGTTGAAGATTTCTATTCTTGATGATAAAGGGAGAGAGTTGAAGAACGATTACCCGATTTCGGTCGTCCTAGAAATTTCAAATTAATTGAAAAAATTAAGAAAATTATTTAGAATTAAACGCATGTTCGTAATATATATTATCAACATTATGAGTATATACGGACCAGGTAGTTCTTCCGATTGGGTGACAAATTCAAAGAATTTGGAACCGGCAGAAGGGGGATTCATCCCGACAGAGGGCGACTTTTTAACTACCCAAAAAACAAAGGCCTTGATCAATAGAACTATATCGAGGGCCACGGACGAGATTCACAAGAGTTTATTGTCACAACTTAGAGAATATGCCCTGGCTGTGAATACACAAAGTCGTAAAGAAACGCATACGGAACTAAACGAACTAGGTGAAAAAATAACCAAATTTCGAAAAAGAGGCCCGGTTGTGGGTTGGGGATTGAAAGTCCGACCGAAGACCACCAGGCGGACCTTACGGAGGCTTATGATGCGTTGCTCTTAAAGGACTCTCTCAGCAAAGAAGCGGCACTTACCGAACTAGATGGGAAAATAACCAAATTTCGAAAAGAGAGCAGGTCGGATATTGATAAAGTCCGAGCAGACTGCCAGGCGGCCCTTACGTTGCGCTTAGAGGACTCTCTCATTAGAGATGCGGCATTTACCGAACTAGATAAAAAAATAACCAAATTTCAAAAAGAGGCCACGTCGGGTATTGATAAAGTCCGAGAAGACCACCTGGCGGACCTTACGGAGGCTTATAGAGTTTTGCGCTTAGAGGACTCTCTCAGCAAAGAAGCGGCGGTTGTTGAACTAGACGGAAAAATAACCGAATTTTGAAAAGAGGCCCGGTCGGGTATTGATAAAGTCCGAGAAGACCACCAGGTGAACCTTGCGGAGGCCATTGCGGAGGCTTATGATGCGTTGCGCTTAGAGGACTCTCTCAGCAAAGAAGCTACACTTACTGAACTAGACGGGAAAATAGCCGAATTTCTGAAAGAGACCAGGTCGGGGGTTGAGGAGGTCCGAGAAGACCACAAGGAGGCCATTGCGGAGGCTTATGGGGCGTTACGCTCAGAGGACTCTCTCAACAGAGAAGTGGCACTTACTGAACTATACGAAAAAATAACCAAATTTCGAAAAGAGGCCCGGTTGGGGGTTGAGGGGGTCAGAACGGGTATTGAGAAAGCCCGAGAAGACCACCAGGCGAACCTTATGGAGGCTTATAGGGTGTTGCACTCAGAGGACTCTCTGAGAAGCGGCGGTTGCTGAACTAGACGGAAAAATAACCGAATTTCAAAAAGAGGCCCGGTCGGGTGTTGAGAAAGCCCGAGAAGACCATCAGGCAGCCCTTGCGAAGGCTTATGAAGCGTTGCGCTCAGAGGACTCTCTCATCAGAGAAGCGGCGGTTGCTGAACTAGACGGAAAAATAACCGAATTTCAAAAAGAGGCCCGGTTGGGTGTTGAAAAAGCCCTAGAAGGCCACCAGGCGACCATTACGGAGGCTTATGATGTGTTGCGCTTAGAGGACTCTCTCAGCAGAGAAGCGGCACTTACTGAACTAGACGGAAAGATAACCGAAGTTTCCGATAAACTGAAACATGATCGTATAGCCGCGACCAAAGCTCTTGAGGAGGCCTCTTATAATATTCGTACTGAGGCATATAAGGCAAACAGTGCGCTTGCCGGAATAGTGCGAACAATGAAAACGCTAAAACGTGCCATAACAGTTTGGGCTGAGAAGCGGGGCCCATTGGTTGAGGGGCACTATGAATATTCGTTCGGTGCCAAAGCGAGTAATAAATATGGGGGATACACTATGACAGCTGCAGGTGAAGTTACCCAAATGGCGGTCTGCTCGGTTAATGGTAGTGGTAAACCTGTGGGCGCGGTCGCGATAAATATTGTAGTAGATGGGGAAGAACGGGGGGTTGGAGTCACTAAAATCTCTGGAGATAGTTCGACGGTGGTTTCGTTCTCCGGTTCTGATCGAATTAAGACTTTCCAAAGGTAGTGTTATTAACTTTGTTACGAAAATCAGTGACACAGAGAGTTCTTCCACTATTGTCTCATTGTTAATTGAACTTATTTTGTAAATACTAATATATTGAAATAAATTTGTAAAATTTAAATATGAACGAATCAAATTGCTTCCAATTGTCAATACCGATCCATCAACACTGTATCCAACTCTCAATACCACTACATCAACACTGTATCCAATTAAGGAAAGAAGTTCAGATTTTAGGTTGAATAATATCGTCGCTATGCAGGATATTTTAGTTAGAGAATGTGCAAATAGAAAAAGACATGCAAATAAATATAAGCGCGCGGTGAACATAGCTGAAGCATCTAGTACGGTTCTGGCAAGTGTTTCTGTGTTGTGTGGGGCGGGGACAGCTGCAACTATACTGAGCAAAACTAGAAACGTCCCTCCATGTTTAAGGAAAAATTCATCAAAAAACCAAAAGGGTTACTTTTAAAAATCAAAATGGAAAAACAAGTTCATTCATTTCTGTATCAAAGCCAATAAATTGCATTTGGATATCTTGTTAAATATTCGAGAGATAACCGGCCAAGGGCGGTAGGGGTCAAAATCAAAAATCACAAAAAATCAGAAATGTGTTACTTAATGTTTAGAGATGGAATTTCAATAAGTAATGTGGCAAATTCAGTAAATCTCGTTAGTACCGAGTGTGGCCACCATTTGCATGAATGCATGCAATGACCTAGCCGCATCGACGTGACGTAACGCAATACCAGTGCGTTGGGCAAATTCCTCCATTCCCGTTGTAACGCCCGTGTAAGATCGCGAACATTGTCAATCTGATGGTGAGCTCGTGCTTTGCGGCCCAGCTCATCCCATATGTGCTCAATGGGATTGAGATCCGGGGAGACCGCGTGCCATGGCATGACGTCGACGTTGTTTTGCTGTAAGTATTGAGTGGTGACCCTGGCTACGTGAGGGCGGGCATTGTCGTGCATCAATGTCACACCAGGACCATGCTGACGGATAAATGGTAAGGCATGTGCATTTAGTACATCTGCAACATAACGTTGTGCATTGATGTTGCCCTGTACAACAACCAAATCTGTCTTCTGGTTTCCCATGATCCCACCCCAGACCATTACGCTCCCTCCCCCAAACCTGTTCTTCTCAACAATGCAACAATCGGTGAATCTTTCATTTTTACGCCTGTATACCCGTAATCTTCCGTCAGCATGACTAACTGTGAACCGAGATTCATCGGTGAACAAAACTCGGTTCCAGTCAGCCCTTCTCCAGTTCAGATGACGTCGCGCCCATAACAGTCTGGCAGCACGGTGACGTTGGGTCATTATCTGACCAGTGTACGGGCGGCGTGCCCGGATTGGTTGGGCGTTACGACGTAACCGGTTGCGAATGGTCTGCCCTGAGACACCGTATCGCCTAGCAGTGACTGTGGCTGCCAATCGACGTTGACGTAAGTGCGTCAACGTAATGTAACGATCGGCTCTAGCCGTCGCTACACGAGGCCTACCAGG
Organism: Conchocele bisecta; assembly: GCA_029237695.1. Classification (NCBI taxonomy): domain Eukaryota; kingdom Metazoa; phylum Mollusca; class Bivalvia; order Lucinida; family Thyasiridae; genus Conchocele; species Conchocele bisecta. The sequence goes on along the minus strand of CM055265.1, from coordinate 32,161,105 downwards.
TCGCTGCCGGTCGTGAACAGCCCCAGTCTGCTGGTACCGGGCTGCAAGACGATCAATCGTCTTGCGACAGCAACCAAACCGAGGCGCGACCGCCCTGGCGGCCATCCCACCCGCAAGCATCCCAATTGCCTGATTTCGCTCGTTTTCGGAAAGCCGTGGCATATCGAAAACAGTGAAAAATTAAAAAAGTTTTTTAATTTTCCGAATAGCCCCTATCGCATGAATGGTACGACATGAACTGAATCACCTTATCGATGACAAGTATAGCGTGCACGTGCAAAAAGTGGAAATCAATGTTCCGGTCACTGGCCGCTATGTAAACCGTGTGTATCGGCTAAACTCTACACGATCGTATTCTGAACATCGCCACGGTTTAAAATACATGTACTTTGAACATGTGGTACATACATAGACAGAGCTACACCAGCTATAAAACAGGGACGTTTCTAGTTTTGTTCAGTATATATCCACCATTATAACGGTTCCTGTAGCGGGGATTTTATATGCGGTGTCGGCCGTTTCTGGGTTGCTGTGTATGGTAATTAGGGCGGCGGGTGGAAAACTCGAGAAAAAAAGTAGAAAACATGATAGAATATCCGTTCTCACTAGGTCTAAGAAAAATAGCATTGACGTTATGGTGTCCAAAGCGTTGGCCGATAAGAAAATATCAAATTTAGAGTTTGAATCCGTGGTGGAAGAAATGGGGAGATATGAAGAATTAAAAAATGATATAAGAATCAAGGCGCGCGCCACCATGCCCAAAATTGAGTGTACTGATTGGGATAAATTTAGGGTAAAACTTGGAAATAAAGTCGGAGGAAATGTTACAGCACCATTATAAAATAATTTAAAAAAAAAATAAATAATTTTCTTATATTGGTGCAGTAAACAAATTTACATACCTATACAACATGTGTTTTTCACTGAGAATTACGCCGTAATCGCATAACAAATTCAGTCGAGGATTACACTGTAAAATTCAGTCGAAGATTACACTGTAATCACCTGTGTACACACTGTCTGTGTAAATTGATACACTCGGCTATCAATTACCCGTGTAATTGATAATTGTACAACACAAGGTAATGTTTATCATAACAGCCTACATGGTCGTGTGGGTTAAGGCGATACTCTATAGAGACGAGGGTCGTGGTTCGCGCCGCGGTTGGAGCTAAACATTTTTTATTTCTATCCCTACAAATGTGGTCGCTATGGTAAACAACTGCATGACAACGGCGTTCCTATCCGACCGCTCGAGGTTGATAAAATTGATAAATTCAGATTGCCAGTTTACATACCTTCGATAAGTAAAAATACACTCGGCTATAAATTAATTAGTAGTTGTAAATATTGTAAATGCAACGTTTTTATCGCAGCGTAATAAATTACGCTGATATTTCATGTATTCGATACCACATAGTATTGTCATTTTACCGTGTTTTAATACTGTAGAAACAGCGGCGTAAAATTCTTCATCGAAGTCATTACAAAATTCCAATTCATTGCGTATTTTATTATCCATTTTGTTATAATATTTTATTATAACCTATTAAATTTATCTGTTCAATTGGACGTGAACAAAACATGATGTATTTATGACACCAATCTTTGGATTTTTCGGGGGTGGTGGGGGACAATTTACTCGTTAACCAATTTTTGATTTTTCGGGGGTGGTGGGAGTAGTGTAGAGGGGTGGAAACGATACCAACATAGGTGGTATCATTTTGACTCCCTATATACTACTCCAATCACCAAATACGCCCGCTGACGGATTGATTGACGGACAGGTGTTGGAGGAGTTGATCGCACAAAGTCTATGCCCTATACAGAATTGTATGCAGGAATGAAAATGATGTGCATGTTCAATATGTATAAAATAATTGTGTAAAGGACATGTGTAAAGTTTCAGATCGACAGAAAGCTGTCAGAATTGATTACACAAACTGAATACCCTATACAGGATTGTACTGAAAAGTGTATAAAAAGGGCCATATTATTGTGAAAAAATATTTTTTCATCATAAAAACACCATGGTGCACATGTTGGTGTAGAATATGTGTGTAAAGTTTCAGATCCATTAATTCGCTAACAGTGAAAATATCCGAGTATATGTTTTATTTCTCTCTGTAAATATGTCTTGAAATTTCATTTGAACCGAGTCCTCAGGACTCCATTCTAATGAAATTCCAAGACATATTCATCAGGGATTCCGCTGGGGAAAATAAAAAAATCGCCACTTCAAAAAAAATTAAAAAAAAAAAAAAAAATTAAAAAAAAAAAAGATTTGAAAATTGAATTTTTTTATCGCCAATTGTTTATTTTTATCGCCAATTGCGAAAGTGGCAGCGGAATCCCTGATTCGTGATATTTACAGGGAGAAATACAAGAAAATATGAGGATTTTTTGTCTGTTATTTTTTAACTATTTATAGCCCACAAGTTTCCCAGCAAGCAAAGAGTTAATAGAAAGCTGTCGGATGAGTTGATTACACAACACATTCAATACAATGTGAAATTAATAATCTATTTTAACTCTTTGCATGCTGGGAAACTTGTGGGCTATAAATAGTTCAAAGCTAGCAGACGACAATTCAGTATATTTTATTTCTCACTATAAATACCTTGAATATGTTTTGGAATTTCATTAGAATTGAGTCCGGAGGGACTCAATCCTAATGAAATTCTAAGACATATTTAGAAAGTGGAATAAGAAACACACTCGTAATTTGTCGGATGCTATTTTCACCGCTAGCATGCAAGGAGTTAAGCAATGGTGATCTTGACCTTGGGCAGACAAAGGCCACCTTCAACAGGTGTTTTCGCCCAACTGATATCAGCACATCTGTGAAGTATCATAAATATATTCCAAGCGGTTGTAGCATCATACACATGATTGAATATCTTTATAAGTATATCTGACCCTGTTCTTCTTAGTGTAAATTATACAGCGTATTGAGTTGTGTTGTAATTTGCCCGAGTGGTGGGATATTATAATATGCACGACAGTCTGTAACAGTTGCCTGTGGTTCACAGGCAATAAATGCTTATCGCCGTAATATAGCAATAAATGCTTACCTCACAGGAAAGTTATACTTACATGCAGGGCTCAATGCATATAGCACAAAGGAGGTGGGGGTTATAAGTACCGGTCCGTTTGTGTCGATGTCTAGTGCATAAAAGAGACAGAGCACATGTGCTCATGAAGTAAATAAGACGCTCGTGCGTAACGAAATCCGGTAAAGCTGGTTTCGTGGTGTGCTATATAATTGGGTTATATCATTAGGCCAGAACCGGGAACCAGGTAATAATAAAATACATAAAGGTTAAAAGCGTAAAGTAGCATCACAACAGTTGCCATCTCCGCCATTTTAGTTTGTACATACTGCTATTGAACAGTTTCACCACTTGGAACGTTTCATACATACAGCAAATAATATGGCAGAATATATAATAAAATTTGGTGCAATACGTGCCAGATATATGACGAACACGTCCTATAAATATTATTCCAGCAGGACTCACAGATAGTTAGATATCTGAGCTCACAAAATATACAATGGACACTTTATCAATGTGTGAAATGTCAAACTGATGCACCGTATATTAGTACATCTGCCACAGGCAAAGCCTTATTTACATGCATAGTAGGCAAGTCGACAATAGTGACAATACACTCTGATACCTGCTTGCAAGTCACTGGATTCAATACAGTTTGTATGGTAATACAGATATATACGTACAGGTTGGTGCTAGGATTTTTAAATTAGGAGCCAATATGAATTGATAATGCGAAAAAAGACAATACTATTTAACATTTTCTGCAATAATATCAGGTGGCCGCGGCCCGCATGTCGAGCCCGCCGAGGCATTTCATGGTCTCGGAGTGTATTTATTTGATGTCCAATAAGCATAAAAAGTTTCAAGCAAATCTGATGGTTACAGAGATAGTAGGTATGTGAAAACTTTAACGCAAACTTTGACAGAAACATTAACGCAAATTTCTAAGTCATTTGACCTTGACATAGGGCGGGCACAGGGGCCGCATGAGTGGGACACAGAATGAATATATGGATGATGACTAATAAGCATATGAAGTTTCAAGTCAATGTGACTTAAGACTGCAGAGATATAAGGTATTTAAAAACTTTAATGCAGATTTCGGAACGCAGGAACACAAACTTCTTAGTCATTTGACCTTGACCTTGGGCACAGGGGCCGCATGAGTGGGATACAGCATGAATATATGGTTCATGACTAATAAGCATATGAAGTTTCAAGTCAATGTGACTTAGGACTGCAGAGATATAAGGTATTTAAAAACTTTAACGTATATTTCGGATGGACGCATGCACGAACACCCGGACGTCATTGTGATCACTATGTCTCACTATCCGCAAGCGGGCTCGACAAAAAAACGTAGTACTTTTTCAAATAATTTCTACATTTTTAGTAGCCAAATTGTCTATTTCTGAAGTAATAGTAGCCATTTTAAATAATTTCTACATTTTTAGTAAATAAGTAAATAAGATGCTCGTGCGTAACGAAATCCGGTAAAGCTGGTTCCGTGGTGTGCTATATAATTGGGTTATATCATTAGGCCAGAACCGGGAAACAGGTAATAATAAAATACATAAAGGTTAAAAGCGTAAAGTAGCATCACAACACTCCTCCCCGTTTTGTTGAGAAGTGCAGCAAGTACCGTAAATTAGCTGACGTGGTTAAGAAGCGTATCCGTCAGACTTAGCAGTCCAACGGACATCTACTGGGTAGAACCAGATCTCCGGCGGAACATAATTAAATATACAAAATAGATGAATGACTAGGGTCTCTCTAGGATGGAAGTATCAATATTAGAAAAACACTAGTATTAAAATGACACATATATGTTTTTTATTATTTTTATATTTTATATTGGTTTTTATTTTATTTTATATGTTTTATCTATGGGTGATATATGAACACGGAATGAGGTGCTGAGCTATCTAGCACAGTGCATGGATTCAACAAATCTGCAGTTTTCTATGCAGAGCAAGACGAAATGTATACATTTACAAATTACATGCCTTTGTAATTAAAGACAAGGAGACTACAACAGAAATGCTGTAAGAGTTACCGTATCATGTGTTGTTAAATAGTATTTGTCAGTAGGCTCATACATCAGTACTAGATAGCATAAACAATTAAACATATAGCACAGATACATTATACAAACAAAACAGACAACAGAATGGAAATAAACATGGTCCATGTATGCATAAATTGTTGGTTGTTAGAATCTACTTTTAAAATGATGGTAAGAAAAGAAATATCAAAGGATAGTAGTTAATAAGACATCACTTGAATAATGAATGCAAAATTATTATGCATACAGAGTACATGAAACAACAAGTTGGCTACCATTAAAATTGGACTGATTTTTTGTTTATGGAAAATTGCCAAAGATAAATGTAAGTACATAATGACATTACACACAATGTACATATAGTTCACGAAGGGTCAATCTTTCACTCATATCGACCTTCATTCTCGCATGAATAGCCAAATTCACTTTCACACCCTTTCACTCACACGGTCACAGAGAATACGAAATATTGTTTCGCCTGTGGAAGATCTGTCACCTTCAGTCAGGAGTAACTGACGACCAGCGGTTCCTCTGCTGAATAACCCAATATGGAGACAGGTCTGTCACAAGAGCACAGGCTATAGTCGTGCAGCTCAGATCTGGATCACCCCCAATATAGATGGAAGAGTCGCTGGTACCAGCAGTTCAAAATCCACCAGATAGAGGTTCTCCATCGCCAAATTGAACAACATAACTGGTTTCATTCGGATATTGCAGCACCCATAATGAATAATTGGTTAGGACATACAGAGATAAATTGAATTGATTGGGGTTCATGTGTGTTAGATTTATTGAGGTTTTACATTTGTTTAACAGCAAGGTCATATACATTTGGGACAAACATAAACTATGTGTTTACTGATTTGGTGGACAGACTGATTTAATGATTGTGTTCACCGGTAATTGGAAGACATTAAACAAACAATGAGCAATGTGTAAAAGCTTAGGAAGGGAATAAAGTGGTTCACTGCTTTCCTCCCCGTTTTGCTAAAAAGAAATGCAGTTGGAAAGAAAAAGATGTAATAGATCACCTATGAACTGCTTGAAACAAGACAAATGATATGAAGATAATTATTGTAAATTACGTTTCAGAAATGAAGAAGTTTAGACTATATATAGCACAGGCTATAGTCGTGCAGCTCAGATCTGCATCACCCCCAATATAGATGGAAGAGTCGCTGGTACTACTATATATAGTGTTTACAATACAATTATAATCAAACTGTAATAACACAACATAGAATTGAATGCAAACCATATCTGTGTTCATTTGCCAAAAGAAGTCTAGAAAGTGCATGTAAGTGAGCACACAGATACGGGCCACGTCATCGCAATCATCTTTCGCCACAAGCTCATATTGTATAATTATTTTACTTTTCAGTAAATAACTGGCACCCTTTTCAGCATGCCGCCCTGCAAATGTCTCGCATGTCACATTAAAGATGCCCAGTTTAACTGGTGCATACTATGTCGGTGTCTTTGACACTGTATATTATGAGAATTACTTTAATTCTCCATGTCACATAATAAAATTATGTACAATATATCCTATGATGTGAGCAGAGATCAAATGCAGTGGTCATTCCTAAACATAGCAGATTGATTGAGGCAAAAGACAAAGACAATGAAAGATGTCCGCACAGTTACACATCAAACATGTGCTACAGAAAACCAAAATGGCAACCTAAAACGCAACACAGCTCGATAAACAATCCAAGTTAAGTTAGCACAGGTTGAAGAATTATGATTAGTATTATTGTTGTTATGATTAAGTAAAGTTGCTTTTTTGTAACTAGTATGAACACTCTTCCAATGAATACAACTTGAACTATATAAATTGTTAATTAAATACCAAATTTAAATTGAACGTAATACAATGTAAATTTCATAAGATTCATGAAATATGAACATCAACAATGAACACAAAATGTTTTAAAAATACCTAACACCGGACTCATTAAAACTACAAAGTATTACAAAATGGTGTTCCGCAGGGATACGTGATAATGGCTAGTCAATTTATTTTGAATATGAAATGGCAAGTTTGAAAAATAGAGAATGAAATAACTGTACAATATAAATGTTACAAAAGGTATTGAAATGGATTTCTACAAGGATATGTGCATGCTAATTACTATCACATATGTTATTTTATCAACTGTGATAACTGGAATTCAATGAACAATGAAAATGTATGACTTTGACAATAACAATAAAAGGAAACAGAATTATGTAATTAATTGTTGACAAAACAATAAATGGATACATAATTGTGTTATGGATATACAATACAAAGTACAAGGACAAATGGTTGACTAATGAAAGATGAATGACACACGTTCAAATTAAAAACATATTTCAGGTGGCCTAGTATGATGGTACCACCCGAACAACCATTCTAGCACATGCCCAAGAGTGGCGTACCACTTCTCGACTTCAAGTGGTGTGCAAGAGTAACTCGTTGCTTTGAGCACCAGCACAAACTCTGTGGATGGACTGGCCAGACACACAAACACACTCGCACAATTACTCTGATCAACCACACTCACATGCAGGCCGTCAGAACACTCAGGTTCATTCACACAGGTGTCACCCCACTCTACAGATGTTGAATCAGACACGGAAGGCACCTCACTTTCACACTGCAAATCGCACGCACCATGCATACTCTGCAAACTCTCCGAACAGGGAATTTCACACTCGAATGCATTTGTCAAACACTCACATACGCTTTCGCACGTGCCTTTGTGCTGTACAGGACCTGACCCTAACCCTGATGACACGTCCCTTTCACTCCACAATCTGCATTTACTCTCCACTGGTGTAATTCCACAATCACACTCCAAAATCAGAAAAGGTACAGAGTCAGTGATGACCACCGGTTCGTGTACCAACTCTGAATGTGTATCACTCGAGCTCCCAGACTCACTCACAATCACACGTTCTCGCACATTTTCACGAAATGGAGACACGCACTCCAACTTAGATACACACTCATTCACAACAGGAGAATGCACACTCTTACTAGCACTCTCCCTCTCTTCAATTTTAGCTTTGTGTGTTGTTGAAACAGAGAGCAAAGAATTCAAAAGTTCGAAAATGCTATCAAATTTTGAGTCTATAGTTTCTGTGTCCATTGTGAGGGTAGAGTTGTCAAACACGCACAAATAAAACAAAACTTGAAACAGTGCTGAAACAGAAATGTGAAAAATAACACAAGTCTTAGTTGTAAATCTTTATTTCCGTATCCACACAAACAGAACAGAACAAAACAAATATAAAACAAAATCACAACATGATCGATGAATGCTATACAATAAATTTTCAGTAACCGCGCAAAACAAATTTATCAACAGTACCGGATGTTATCAAGATATAAAATATTTCATAGAATATATGTAACAATTTCTTGAAATAATTCACCGCTTGTGATAAACATATCACCAAGGAACGACTATCAGAACATCAAATATTTCAGCAAAAATATGTGACAATTTCCTGAAAATGTGTCGCTTATAATGACAAAATATATCACAATAGAACGGCGTATCAAGATATCAAATATTTCATAGAAAGTATGTGACAATTTCCTGAAATTTACCAGTTATCAGTAATGACAAAATAATGTTACGGGTTACGACAAATAAAGTAATTCATACGTCAACTGTTGTGGACTCACTAGCCGATATTGTGCAATAAAACAAAAAAATTTTTTAAAGCGATTTAACGACGAAACAAGAACATGAAACGGGGCAAGTTTATGTGTGAATAATACCGCAATATAGGTAAAGAAATTTTGTTTCTCAATTATATGCAATAAAATACACTTACATTTCAAAGAACAAGGAATATGATTACTTCACAATTAAATTATGAAATAACGACAGACTGTCATGACCGCGAGAAATCACCACAGACGAAGAAATATCAGAATATCTATTGCAAAAGTAATATTTTTGCACCAGAAAATTTTCTGACTTGTATCTCGTCTGCAATGAAAATTGTTAGATTACCTACCGTGTTCAGTAGGGAATATTACCGAGAACCAAGAACCGACATTGGTCACAGAGCAATAGTAATTAGCTCAGGAACTAACCCTGGTCAGCAGCGCCATTGTTGTAATTTGCCCGAGTGGTGGGATATTATAATATGCACGACAGTCTGTAACAGTTGCCTGTGGTTCACAGGCAATAAATGCTTATCGCCGTAATATAGCAATAAATGCTTACCTCACATGAAAGTTATACTTACATGTAGAGGTCAATTCACATAGCACAAAGGAGGTGGGGGTTATAAGTACCGGTCCGTTTGTGTCGATGTCTAGTGCATAAAAGAGACAGAGCACATGTGCTCATGAAGTAAATAAGACGCTCGTGCGTAACGAAATCCGGTAAAGCTGGTTTCGTGGTGTGCTATATAATTGGGTTATATCATTAGGCTAGAACCGGGAACCAGGTAATAATAAAATACATAAAGGTTAAAAGCGTAAAGTAGCATCACAAGAGTTGCCATCTCCGCCATTTTAGTTTGTACATGCTATTGAACAGTTTCACCACTTGGAACGTTTCATACATACAGCAAATAATATGGCAGAATATATAATAAAATTTGGTGCAATACGTGCCAGATATATATGACGAACACGTCCTATAAATATTATTCCAGCAGACTACACAGATAGTTAGATATCTGAGCTCACAAAATATACAATGGACACTTTATCAATGTGTGAAATGTCAAACTGATGCACCGTATATTAGTACATCTGCCACAGGCAAAGCCTTATTTACATGCATAGTAGGCAAGTCGACAATAGTGACAATGCACTCTGATACCTGCTTGCAAGTCACTGGATTCAATACAGTTTGTATGGTAATACAGGTATATACGTATAGGTTGGTGCTAGGATTTTTAAATTAGGAGCCAATATGAATTGATAATGCGAAAAAAGACAATACTATTTAACATTTTCTGCAATAATATCAGGTGGCCACGGCCCGCATGTCGAGCCCGCCGAGGCATTTCATGGTCTCGGAGTGTATTTATTTGATGTCCAATAAGCATAAACAGTTTCAAGCAAATCTGATGGTTACAGAGATAGTAGGTATGTGAAAACTTTAACGCAAACTTTGACAGAAACATTAACGCAAACTTCTAAGTCATTTGACCTTGACATAGGGGCACAGGGGCCGCATGAGTGGGACACAGAATGAATATATGGATGATGACTAATAAGCATATGAAGTTTCAAGTCAATGTGACTTAAGACTGCAGAGATATAAGGTATTTAAAAACTTTAATGCAGATTTCGGAACGCAGGAACACAAACTTCTAAGTCATTTGACCTTGACCTTGGGCACAGGGGCCGCATGAGTGGGATACAGCATGAATATATGGTTCATGACTAATAAGCATATGAAGTTTCAAGTCAATGTGACTTAGGACTGCAGAGATATAAGGTATTTAAAAACTTTAACGTATATTTCGGATGGACGCACGCACGAACACCCGGACGTCATTGTGATCACTATGTCTCACTATCCGCAAGCGGGCTCGACAAAAAAACGTAGTACTTTTTAAAATAATTTCTACATTTTTAGTAGCCAAATTGTCTATTTCTGAAGTAATAGTAGCCATTTTAGTAGCGAAATGGCTACTGCGGCTATCAGTAGGCCGATTACGACAGTGTATTGTTCATACTGAATTCTCAAATATTTGAGCAAAGTGTCAAGAAACCCTTCAGATATCAGACTTTGCATATCAATTTGATGAAAACATCGCATAGCATGCTGTTCTCTGATGTATTTGGATCATGTAGCACAAACTTTGATCCATGTAATTTGTCATATTATTAGTGCTATGTGTCAAATTCCACAAGTGTGAAACTGACAGCTGGCTTGTACATACTAAGATGGACGAGATGGCAACTCCATGCGTGGTGTAGGATACAGTATGAAGAGCATGTTCACATATATGTTATACATATATCCCATCACATTTTGAAGCATCTATGTATGAATCTATGATGATTCGGTCTCCTACAGGTCCTTAATATGTGGCTGTGACTGGAGAAATGGCGCTTATGGGTTTTGCGACAAGTGTAGATTCAGATCAGCCTGTGCATCCGTCAACATAAGTCCCATTTCTCCAGTCACAGCCACATATGAGGTTTTCCAGTTTAATGACTTACCGAAAGATGTGCACATGGACACAAAATAAACAAATCTGATTTCCTTTCAAATAAACACCATATCATAGAATACTATACGGTTGTCTTTTGACATCAAACACTACTGTCTGTTTCACGAAACCTGCCCGGCTATATAAACAATTCAAAAACAATTTTTTTTTCGATAATATTAAATTAAAGGAAAATTTAAGAATGAGCCTTCTTTTTATGTCGTTAAATTTGGTCAAATATTGATTTCCCATAGAAATCCCCATAGACATCTTCACAGACTGAAGATGTCTATCTTCACAGAGTGAAGATGTCTATGAGGATTTAACATGGAGAAATGTTTTGAATTTCAGAAATACTGGACCGATTTTCAAAATTTAACCTTTGTTTTCTTAGTTAGATAATTTAGACAGGTTTCAGGTTTCCAAGTTAAATTCCAATAGAGAAATCATTTTTCGTAATAAAATCAATATTTGACCAAATTTTACGAAACAAGAGGCCCAAATGAGCCTGTATCGCTCACCTAAAAGCCTCCATAGTGGTCATCTTGATTTCACAAAGAATCTTCACTTACAACTTCAAATGTTCCACATAATTTGTTGGTACCTTCTGATCTAACATATATTGCGAATGTGCATGTGATTTACTGCTATACCTTCGATTTGATATATAAAATGGCCATATTCGGTTAAAAATAAAATTTGACCCCTATTTGACCCCTCGGGCCATTTTTGACCCAGAGGCCACCATATGAACAAATCTGAATCAGCGTTAACTATCGATCATTCATACAAAGTTTCGTCGAAATCGGCCTGGCGGTTTGTGAGTAGATTTTTTGACAATTTGACCTACTTTTCAACGGCGGATTTGGTGATGACCTCCATTTTGACAAAAATGAACAGGCTTCACCAACAAACCATTTCAGTTAAGTTTGGTCAATATCGGCCAAGCAGTTCACAAGAAGAAGTCCTTTGAAATCTTTAGTAAAAGAACAACCTTTTGACCTGTCGGTGGCCATCTTGGATGACGTAATCATCTGATTTTGGCAAAACATGCTCCAGAGTGATCGTCTCGTCGATACCTTGAATTGGATACATTATATGACCATATTCGGTCATAAAATATAATTTGACCCCTAGTTGACCCCTCGGGCCACGCCCATTTTTGACCCAGGGGCCACCATATGAACAAATCTGAAACAGCATTAAATATCAATCATTCACACCAAGTTTCGTCGAAATCAGCATGGAGGTTTGTGAGAAGAAGATTTTTTGACAATTTGACCTACTTTTCAACGGCGGACATCTTGGATTTGTTGATGACCTCCATTTTAACAAAAATGGACAGGCTTCACCCACAGACCATTACAGTTAAGTTTGGCCAATATCGGCCAAGCAGTTCACAAGAAGAATACGTTTGAAATCTTTAGTAAAAGAACAACTTTTTTACCTTTCGGTGGCCATCTTGGATGATAAAATCATCTGATTTAGACAAAAAATGCTCCAGAGTGATCGACTAGTCGATACCTTCGATTTGATATATTATATGACCATATTCGGTCAAAAATAAAATTTGACCCATATTTGACCCCTCGGGCCATGCCCATTTTTGACCCAGGGGCCACCATATGAACAAATCTGAATCAGCATGAACTATCGATCATTCATACAAATCGGCCTGGCGGTTCGTGAGAAGAAGATTTTTTAAGAATTTGACCTACTTTTCCATGGCGGCCATCTTGGATTGTCGATGACCTTCATTTTAACAAATCTGAAATGGCATCACCCATATATCATCCCTGTAAAGTTTGACCAACATCGGCTCAGCAGTTCGGGAGAAGAAGATGATTGAAAATGTTAACGGACGACGGACGATGGACACTTTGCCATAAGAATAGCTCACATGAGCTTTGCTCAGGTGAGCTAATAAAAAGAAGGCTCATTCTTAAATTTTGATATAATTTAATAATATCGAAAAAATATTCTTTTTGCATTGTTTATATAGTCGTAAAATTTGGGCATGTTTCGTGAAACAGACAGTAGTATATCAAATATATCAGGCTGGGCCCAGAAACGTTAGGAATTCCATAATGAGTCAAGGAATTCTTATGTGTTTCCTAATCTTGCCCGATAAACTTTGGATCAATTCCATTCATTATGTTACATCTCTTTTATGATACCAGTTTACAATCAACTTTAGCCTATCCAGTTGTCTGTTTTCCATTTATGTTACCAGTTTGTAACAAGCAATCAACTTATTTTGTCAACATATCCGGTTTCTAATCATGATACCAGTTTACAATCAACATTAGCCAATCATGTTGTCTGATTTACTTCATGATACCAGTTTACAGTCAGACAACTTTAGCCAATCACGTTGTCTGGTTTCCGTTAATGATACCAGTTTATATCAACTTTAGCCAATCACGTCCGGTTTCCATTAATGATAGCATTTACAATCAACTTTAGCCTATCACGTTGTCCAGTTTCTGTTCATGATACCAGTTTATATCAACTTTAACCAATCACGTTGTCCGATTTCCGTTAATAATACCAGTTTACATCAACTTTAACCAATCACGTTGTCTGGTTTCCGTTAATGATAGCAATTTACAATCACCATTAGCCAATCACGTTGTCCGGTTTCCCCGTTAATGATACCAAATTACAATCGGTCAATTTTAACAAATGAAGTTATCCTATTTACGTTCATGATACCAGTATACAATCTACTTTAGCCTATCAAGTTATCCAGTTTCCTTTCATGATATCAGTTTACAATCAATCAACTTTAGCCAATCAAGTTATCCGGTTTAACCAATCACGTTGTCCGATTTCCGTTCATAATACCAGTTTACATCAACTTTAACCAATCACGTTGTCTGGTTTCCTTTAATGATAGCAATTTACAATCAAAGTTGATTTGTAACCAGTATACAATCTACTTTAGCCAATCAAGTTATCCAGTTTCCTTTCATGATATCAGTTTACAATCAATCAACTTTAGCCAATCAAGTTATCCGGTTTCCATTAATGATACCAGTTTAGATCAACTTTAGCCAATCACGTTATCTGGTTTCTATTTATGATACCAGTTTACATCAACTTTAACCTAGAATGTTTTCCGGTTTCCGTTCATGATACCAGTTTATAATCAGTCAACTTTAGCCAATCATGTTTTCCAGTTTCTATTTACGATAGAAGTTTACAGTTGATTTACTTCCGGCTGTGAGGTACGCCTTGTGATTTTGTATCTAAGAACAATATATAGTTCTATAACATAAAACGTAAATATTCAATTACAGTGCAACCTCTCTACAACAGCCACCCATGGGAAGACTCACAACTGGCTGTTGTAGAGAGATGGCTGTTGTAAGGAGGTTAATGCGGCATTAAATTTTGTCGTCTGATGTTTATTTATTTTCTTCGATAATTCTCATCAAATACATGCTTTGACAGCATTTTAGAATCATTTCCAATGGAAATGATTCTAAAGTGCTGTCAAAACATGTTTTTATTGAGAAAGAACGCTAAAGTAACATCAGACAACAATTTCGTGCTCAGCAGTCTAAGGGTTAGATATAGAGGAAATCATGCATTTGGGATATAAAATAGCGGCTGTTACAGAGAGGGTGTTGTTGTAGAGAGGTGGCCATTCAGGGAGGTTCGACTGTATTTTTCATATGCTACTTCTGATTGAACATTACCTGGGTCCACCAGAAGGCAAACCCTGGGGTCAAATGTTATTGGACTAGTAAGAACAAGTGTGATTTTTAATGAAAAATAGCTACTATACAAATACTGTGATGTATTCTGTAAATGAAGTCGAAAGTTAACAAACTTTTCACAGCAAATGGAATAGTATTCCACATTTGCTATGAAAATTTCGTCAATTTTGTAAATATTTTTCATGAGATATCGCAAATCTTGGGTACAAAATCACATGGCTCATCTCAAATGAAATACGCCATGTGATTTTCAACCCAAGAACATGTGCGATTTTTCAAGAAATATATTCACAGAAACTGTGACATTTTCTGCAAATGGCGTCAAACACCATTTGCTATGAAACTCTCATCAACTTTCAACATCATTTACAGAAGATAAGATAAATTTTGTAAATATTTTTCATAAAAAAAAATCACATGTTCTTGTCCATCAAGCTATGAATCCCTACTACACAGCCCAGAGCCAAGGAGGTCCACAGTGGATCTACATCCAGAGCCAAGGAGGTCTACAGTGTATCTACATCCGGAGCCAACGAGGTCTACAGTGGATCTACATCCAGAGCCAAGGAGGTCTACAGTGTATCTACATCCGGAGCCAACGAGGTCTACAGTGGATCTACATCCAGAGCCAAGGAGGTCCACAGTGGATCTACATCCAGAGCCAAGGAGGTCCACAGTGGATCTACATCCGGAGCCAAGGAGGTCCACAGTGTATCTACATCCGGAGCCAAGGAGGTCTACAGTGTATCTACATCCGGAGCCAACGAGGTCTACAGTGGATCTACATCCAGAGCCAAGGAGGTCCACAGTGGATCTACATCCAGAGCCAAGGAGGTCCACAGTGGATCTACATCCGGAGCCAAGGAGGTCCACAGTGTATCTACATCCGGAGCCAAGGAGGTCTACAGTGTATTCTCATCGGAGCCAACGAGGTCTACAGTGGTATCTACATCCAGGAGCCAAGGAGGTCCACAGTGGATATACATCCGAGCCAAGGAGGTCCACAGTGTATCTCCATCCGGAGCCAAGAGGTCTACCGTGTATCTACATCCGGAGCCAACGAGGTTACAGTGGATCTACATCCAGAGCCAAAGGTGGTAACAGTGGATCTTACACCAGAGCCAAGGAGGTCCACAGTGGATCTTAATCCGGAGCCATGGAGGGTCCACAGTGTAGTTAACATCCGGAGCCATAGGAGGTCTACAGTGTTATTATCATCCGGAGCCAACGGAGGTATACAGTGGATCTACATCCAGAGCCAAGTGAGGTCACAGTGGATTACTCGGAGCAAAGGAGGTCCACAGTGGATCTTTCATCGGAGCCAAGGAGGTCCAAAGTGGATCTTACATCCGGAGCCAGGAGTGATGGTCTACAGTGTATCTACATCCTGGAGCCAACGAGGTCTAAGTGGATTACATCCAGAGCAAGGAAGGTCCCAGTGGATCTTACATTCACAGAGCCAGGAGGTCCACAGTGGTTTCTACATCCGAGGGCCTAGGAGGGTCCACAGTGGATCTACATCTGGAGCCACGGAGGTCTACAGTGTATCTACATCGGAGCCAGGTGGTCTACAGTGGTCACATCCGGAGCCAAGGAGTTACAGTGTAACTACATTCCGGAGCCAACGGAGGTCTACAGTTGGATCTACATCCAAGGCCAAGAGGTTCCACAAGAGGTCTACATCCAAGCCAAGGAGGTCCCATTGGATCTACATCCGGAGCCAAGGAGGTCCACAGTGTTTCTACATCCGGACCAAGGAGGTCACTACAGTGTATCTAACATCCGGAGCCAACGAGGTCTACCAGGTGGATCTACTCCAAGCCAAGGAGGTCCACAGTGGATCTACATCCAGGAGCCAAGGAGTCCAACAGGTTGGATTCTGCATCACAAGAAGGTGTCCACAGTGGATCTACATCCGATCCAAGGAGGTCTACAGTGTATCTACATCCGGAGTCCAACGAGGTCTACAGTGGATCTACATCCAGAGCCAAGGAGGAGTCCTTACAGAATGGTATCTACATCCGGAGCCAAGGAGGTCCACAGAGGAATCTACATCCGGATTCCAAGAGGTCCACTGGAATCTACATCCGGAGCCAAGGAGTCTACAGTGTATCTACATCCGGAGCCAACGGAGGTCTACAGTGGATTCTACATCCAGAGCCAAGGAGGGTCACAGTGATCTACAGGAGCCAAGGAGGTCCACAGTGACAACATCCAGCCAAGGAGGTCACAGTGGATCTACATCCAGCCAAGGAGTCTACAGTGGTAATCTACACCGGGCCAAGGAGGTCAACAGTGGATCAACATCCGGGAGCCCCAAGGAGGTCTACAGTGGTATCTACATCCGGAGCCAAGGAGGTCTACAGTGGTATCTACATCCGGAGCCAAGGAGGTCTAACAGTGTATCTAACATCCGGAGCCAAGGAGGTCTACAGTTACTAACATCCGGAGCCAAGGAGGTCCAAACAGTGGATCTACATCCAGGAGCCAAGGAGGTCTACAGTGGATCTACATCCGGAGCCAAGGAGGTCCTACAGTGGTATCTACATCCGGAGCCAAGGAGGTCTACAGTGGTATCTACATCCAGGAGCCAAGGAGGTCTACAGTGGTATCAACATCCCGGAGCCCAAGTCTACAGTGGAACTACATCCGGAGCCAAGGTAGGTCTACAGTGGATCTACATCCAGAGCCAAGAGGTCTACAGTGGATCTACATCCGGAGCCAAGGAGGTTCTACAGTGGATCTACATCCGGAGCCAAGAGGTCTATACAGTGTATCACATCCGGAGCCAAGGAGTCCTACAGGGTATCATACCATCCGGAGCCAAGGAGGTCTACAGTGGATCTACATCCGGAGCCAACGAGGTCTACAGTGGATCTACATCCGGAGCCAAGGAGGTCTACAGTGGACTACATCCGAAGCCATAAGGCCTGGCAGTGTACTACATCCTGGAGCCAGGAGGTCTACAGTGTATCTACACCGGAGCCAAGGTCACAGGTGGGATCACATCCGACCAAGGAGGTCTACAGTTGTATCTACATCCGGAGCCAAGGAGGTTCCTACAGTGGATCTACATCCGAGCCAATGAGGTCTAACGGAGGTGATTCTACATCCGGAGCCCAAGGAGGTCTACAGTGGTCTACATCCGAGCCAAGGAGGTCCTAACAGTGGTATCTACATCCTTGGAGCAAGTAGTCTACAGTGGATCTACATCCGGAGCCAAGGGGAGTCAACAGGTGAATCTACATCCAGTAGCCAAGGAGGTCTACAGTGTATCAACATTCCGGAGCCAAGGAGGTCTACAGTGGATCTACATCCGAGCCAAAGGAATTCTACAGTGAATCACATCCGGAGCCAAGGAAGGTCCTTACAGTGGATCTACATCCGGAGCAAGGATAGTCTCACCAGTGTATCTACATCCGGAGCCAAGGAGGTCTACAGTGGATCAACATCCGGAGCCAAGGAGGTCTACAGTGTATCTACATCTGGAGTCAAGGAGGTCTACAGTGGATCTACATCCGGAGCCAAGGAGGTCTACAGTGGATAAACATCTAGAGCCAATGAGGTCTACAGTGGATCTACATCCGGAGCCAAGGAGGTCTACAGTGGATCTACATCCAGAGCCAAGGAGGTCTACAGTGGATCTACATGCAGAGCCAAGGAGGTCTACAGTGGATCTACATCCGGAGCCAAGGAGGTCTACAGTGGATCTACATCCGGAGCCAAGGAGGTCTACAGTGGATCTACATCCGGAGCCAATGATGTCTACAGTGTATCTACATCCGGAGCCAAGGAGGTCTACAGTGGATCTACATCCGGAGCCAAGGAGGTCTACAGTGCATCTACATCCGGAGCCAAGGAGGTCTACAGTGTATCTACATCCGGAGTCAAGGAGGCCTACAGTGTATCTACATCCGGAGCCAAGGAGGTCTACAGTGGATCTACATCCGGAGCCAAGGAGGTCTACAGTGGATCTACATCCGGGGCCAAGGAGGTCTACAGTGGATCTACATCCGGAGCCAAGGAGGTCTACAGTGGATCTACATCCAGAGCCAAGGAGATCTACAGTGGATCTACAACCAGAGCCAAGGAGGTCTACAGTGGATCTACATCCAGAGCCAAGGAGGTCTACAGTGGATCTACATCCGGAGTCAAGGAGGTCTACAGTGGATCTACATCCGGAGCCAAGGAGGTCTACAGTGGATCTACATCAACGGACATGTACAAGGTATGCCTCACCTGTTCCATCCACAACTGATCCGCCAACCGTTGTGGTAATACAATATGGCTCTGGGCAGCACTGACCGGCCTTGGTCACCAATGAACACCCAACAGGCAAATTGGTGTACTCCTGACACCTGCGATTTGAAACAAACAACAAAATATATGAATATGTACTAAACCTTAAACATGTTAAAGCTTGTGTCTTTTCTAGACCTTGTTAACCAAAAAGCAGGAAATAACTAATGTTGTCTGCTGTTTTTCTCATAATAGGCATATTTCTTAACAAAAACATTATGTTGGCAGCATACGGAAAACATTTCCATTGGCAATGATCCTCACATGCTGTTAACCCTTTCACCCCTAATTAACTGGAATGGATTTTGATATGTTCATTTTGCAACCAATCCAATCGTCACAAAATGATTTTCAGACTAATCCATTTATGAAAAGTGTGTTTTTGTTCTCAAAAAAGTGCAGATCGTCACAAGCTCGTCACAAGCCAGCTCATCTGGGTCTACACTGTTTGCCAATACCACTATACAGGTTTGTAAAAAGTTGAAAGGGATAACACATATTTTTGCGAACAAATTATCGGAATATTGAAAATGAGAAAAATCAGCAAACAGCAAAATTTTAATCCAGCATTGTTAAGCAGGCCACCTGGTTCCGTCCACACAATCGTCATTTGAGTGGTAGTGAAATAGCAATCTGGCTCGGCACAGCATTCACCAGGCTTTGTTACAAGCATGCAGGTAGCGGGCAAATTTGTGAATTCATAACACCTGTAATTTGAGAAGTAAAATAGTTTATCAATAGTTATGCATGTACATGGATATGTGTTTTTTTCATCATTCAAGCTATTAGTAACTTGGGTGGGGTAGAAGTATTGTTACCTTGCTCCGGTCGTGTTGGTCCTAATCAAGAAGTGAAATATTTGCTGTGACTGGAGAAATGGGGCTTATGGGATTTGTGACCAGTGTAGCTCCTGTGCAAATAGCACACTCGTGAACGATTTATATTGCTTTTTAGAAGCATGACGGGCATTTCATTGATGGAATGGCGACCAGTGCAGATCCTGATCAGACTGTGCAGATGCACAGGCTGATCTGGATCTACACTGGTCGCAAAACCATAAGCCCCATTTCTCCAGTCCCAGTTACATATTACAGATAGGGGTGGGGGATAAATTTCATCAGCTGTGCGACCCAAGGCCTATATGCACAATATTGGAGTAGAGTGGGCATTCCTTTTATGTCACTGGTTCGAGTCTTCCACCTGTGGGCCAATGTGAACAATCTTGGTCTGGGCTGCACTGGTCCACACTTATAGACCAGCCTTATACATAGAGGATCTTACATGAGTGACGATTTAAAATGATATTTATTAAACAAGTTCACAATTTTCATAAGAAACAAGGCTAAGCCAAGTTTCTTATGAATTAGTCAACAAGTTTAATAAATGCCATATTAAATCATCACACATGTTAGATTCTATTTATTGCATCAGCAAATCAGCATATATTGAAGCTGTACTGTTCACCAAACCTGTTTTCTGTAACAAGCTAATTTGTATAATACTCTAAGTGTATTATGATTTTTATTACACTGTGTTAATACACTGCGAGCACCCATTTTATGCAATAAATAGGTCACCGAACATGGATAATCGTGAGTAACTTCCATCAGCACTACTTTAACATCAACATTGTAATTGGTGGAGATTGTCGTGTTTAACTAAGCAACGTGCCATTAAAGCGACAAATTATAATACCGTATTTATAAACGCACTTGGGGCTATGCAATTTGTGGGGATCAAAACGTGGAAAATAGGATCAAGATATGTTATTTTCACATACAAAAGTCATTTTAAATGACTTTTGTATGTGAAAGTAACATATATGGAAGGGAGGCGGCTACTATTAGAGAGCGGGCTACTATTAGAATAACTACGGTATGTATATTCATAATACTGGGCAATATGACCAACCACGGGGCACATGTGTGTACTCACACCTCCCATTTGTAGTTACACAACTGCCTGCGTTATTCTTGCCCAGATTATCAGCGTTTCTGAACATCTACTCGCAATGCCAACTGGCGCAATCAACCGGACAACCGAATGGAAAGGCGAAAACTATATATCCCTTGGCCTAAGCCGGGAGTATCATGAAGACCCGACACCACAACACAATATATTTACTGTCCTTAGTGGTTTACATTCATAATGGAAACGCCCATTCAACGTATTGTGTTTATATCCCAGTACATTACATTAGCCCCACATTACGTCGCGCGACGTTGTTGATTCATTAAAGTTTGTTTGACGTCATTAAAATACGTTTGTTGTCAATAACGTCACGCTATTGACGGCAAAGTTGCTGTTCCAGCAATTTCTTAACTTTAACGCCATATTTGCTAATTTACATTTTATAATCTATCAGAAAATGCAGTGTAAATATAATTAATAAAACCATGAGCTATTGTGTTTACTGTGGTGAATAATACAGTTGGTCCTACATCTATAGTAGCCAAGTGTAGGCATATTAGTGGGACTTACAGATTCCGACATCTATAGTAGCCAAGTGTAGGCATATTCAGTGGGACTTACATATTCCTACATATATAGTAGCCAAGTGTAGGCATATTCAGTGTGACTTACACATTCCTACATCTATAGTAGCCAAGTGTAGGCATATTCAGTGGGATTTACAGATTCCTACATCTATAGCAGCCAAGTGTAGGCATATTCAGTGGGACTTACAGATTTCTACATCTATAGTAGCCAAGTGTAGGCATATTCATTGGGACTTACATATTCCTATATCTATAGTAGCCAAGTGTAGGCATATTCAGTGGGACTTACAGATTCCTACATCTATAGTAGCCAAGTGTAGGCATATTCAGTGGGACTTACAGATCCCTACATCTATAGTAGCCAAGTGTAGGCATATTCAGTGGGAGCAGCCAAGTGTAGGCATATTCAGTGGGACATACAGATTCCTACATATATAGCATCCAAGTGTAGGCATATTCAGTGGGATTTACAGATTCTTACATCTATAGTAGCCAAGTGTAGGCATATTCAGTGGGACTTACATATTCCGACATCTATAGTAGCCACGTGTAGGCATATTCAGTGGGACTTACAGATTTCTACATCTATAGTAGCCAAGTGTAGGCATATTCAGTGGGATTTACAGATTCCTACATATTCAGTGGGATTTACAGATTCCTACAACTATAGTAGCCAAGTGTAGGCATATTCAGTGGGACTTACATATTTCTACATCTATAGTAGCCAAGTGTAGGCATATTCATTGGGACTTACATATTCCTACATCTATAGTAGCCAAGTGTAGGCATATTCAGTGGGACTTACAGATTCCTACATCTATAGTAGCCAAGTGTAGGCATATTCAGTGGGACTTACATATTCCTACATCTATAGTAGCCAATTGTAGGCATATTCAGTGGGACTTACAGATTCCTACATATATAGTAGCCAAGTGTAGGCATATTCAGTGGGACTTACATATTCCTACAACTACAGTAGCCAAGTGTAGGCATATTCAGTGGGACTTACAGATTCCGACATCTATAGTAACCAAGTGTATGCATATTCAGTGGGACTTACATATTCCTACATATATATTAGCCAAGTGTAGGCATATTCAGTGGGATTTACAGATTCCTACATCTGTAGTAGCCAAATGTAGGCATATTCAGTGGGATTTACAAATTCCTACATATATAGCAGCCAAGTGTAGGCATATTCAGTGGGATTTACAGATTCCTACATCTATAGTAGCCAAGTGTAGGCATATTCAGTGGGATTTACAGATTCCGACATCTATAGTAGCCAAGTGTAGGCATATTCAGTGGGACTTACATATTTCTTCATCTATAGTAGCCAATTGTAGGCATATTTAGTGGGACTTACATATTTCTACATCTATAGTAGCCAAGTGTAGGCATATTCAGTGGGATTTACATATTCCTACATCTATAGTAGCCAATTGTAGGCATATTCAGTGGGACTTACAGATTCCTACATAGATAGTAGCAAAGTGTAGGCATATTCAGTGGGACTTACAGATTCCTACATCTATACATGTAGCAGCTAAGTGTAGGCATATTCAGTGGGACTTACAGATTCCGACATCTATAGTACACTCCCACCTGCGATTCTCTTACCAAGAATTGCAATCCAGCGGTCCTTGAATTGCAATTCGTCCCCTCTGAAATTGTAGTCTAATTGCAGTCCAATCGCGGTCCCGTTTTTGCGGTCATTCTTTCGCGATACCGTTTGTGCGGTCATTCTTTCGCGGTCCAGTTTGTGCGGTCATTCTTTCGCGATACCGTTTGTGCGGTCAGGTCATTCTTTCGCTATTTGCGGTAAAAACTTACCATATCATCGTATAGTACAGTTTGTTTACATTATACAAACGTACTAATACGAATATTATACAAACATACGATATCCGTTGGTATATACGATATATCCGTACGGATATGGTATGAATATACAGTGGGTCATCATGCGGTTAAAATATACCGATGCACCGGTTCATTTCGAATGTAAACATCCGGTTTTCATTTCGATCATCTGCCACAAATTTAAGTTTTTCAAAATGAATAAATTTTCAGTTTTACGATACAGAAACAATTTAAAACTGAGGATTGTGGGCCGGATTGTGAAGTACGGTATCACAGTGCATATACATGTGTGTTCAATACAGTAATTCATCAGTAATTCATCATTGTACTCCGCACCACCGCTGGGGACACAAAACAATGATCCCCCACACACACCAGCCATCTACATTTGGCGTCCTAAAAGTTCCGGTCTATATCCCAAAGTGGGAACAATGTGTATAACCACCACCACCAGTTTTTGTCTATGACTACACTACACCTCCCCCCCCCCCCCGACCATCACTTCTGTCTGTAACGCAGGTGACGTGGCCAACTGATCAAGCGCTATACTAGTTATGGTGCGATGGCAGACTGATCAAGTGCTATACTAGTCCTGGTGCGATGGCCGACTGATCAAGTGCTCTACTAGTCCTGGTGCGATGACCGACTGATCAAGGGCTGAACTAGTCCTGGTGCGATGGCCAACTGATCAAGTTCTATACTACTCCTGGTGCGATAGCCGACTGATCAATGGCTACACTAGTCCTGGTGAGATGGCCGACTGATCAAGTGCTAAACTAGTCCTGGTGCGATGGCTGACTGATCAAGTTCTAAACTAGTCCTGGAGCAATGGCCGACTGATCAAGTTCTAAACTAGTCCTGGAGCGATGGCCGACTGATCAAGTTCTAAACTAGTCCTGGAGCGATGGCCGACTGATCAAGTGCTAAACTAGTCGTGGTGCGATGGCCGACTGATCGAGTGCTATATTAGCCCTGGTGCGATCGCCGACTGATCAAGGGCTAAACTAGTCCCGGTGCGATGGCCGCCTGATCAAGTGCTAAAGTAGTCCTGGTGTGATGGCCGACTGATTGAGTGCTATACTAGTCCTGGTGCGATGGCCGACTGATCAAGTGCTAAAGTAGTCCTGGTGTGATGGCCGACTGATCAAGTGCTATACTCGGCATGGCTGACTGATCACGTGCTATACTGGGTATGGTGAGATGGCCAATTGATCAAGTGCTATACTGGGCATGGTGCAATGGGCGACTGATCAAGGGCTATACTAGTTATGGTGCGATGGCAGACTGATCAAGTGTTCTACTAGTCCTGGTGCGATGGCCGACTGATCAAGTGCTATACTCGGCATGGCCGACTGATCACGTGCTATACTGAGCATGGTGAGATGGCCAACTGATCAAGTGCTATACTGGGCATGGTGCAATGGGCGACTAATCAAGCGCTATACTAGTTATGGTGCGATGGCAGACTGATCAAGTGTTCTACTAGTCCTGGTGCGATGGCCGACTGATCAAGTGCTATACTCGGCATGGTGCAATGGGCGACTGATTGTGCGCTATACTAGTTATGGTGCGATGGCAGACTGATCAAGTGTTCTACTAGTCCTGGTGAGATGGCCAACTGATCAAGTGCTATACTGGGCATGGTGCAATGGGCGACTGATCAAGCGCTATACTAGTTATGGTGCGATGGCAGACTGATCAAGTGTTCTACTAGTCCTGGTGCGATGGCCGACTGATCAAGTGCTATACTCGGCATGGCCGACTGATCACGTGCTATACTGAGCATGGTGAGATGGCCAACTGATCAAGTGCTATACTGGGCATGGTGCAATGGGCGACTAATCAAGCGCTATACTAGTTATGGTGCGATGGCAGACTGATCAAGTGTTCTACTAGTCCTGGTGAGATGGCCAACTGATCAAGTGCTATACTGGGCATGGTGCAATGGGCGACTGATCAAGCGCTATACTAGTTATGGTGCGATGGCAGACTGATCAAGTGTTCTACTAGTCCTGGTGCGATGGCCGACTGATCAAGTGCTATACTCGGCATGGCCGACTGATCACGTCTATACGAGCAGGTATAGCCAACTGATCAGTGCTAGACGCATGGTGCCAATGGGCGCTAATCAAGCGCTACTACTTATGCGTGCACTGATCATGCTCTACTATCCTGGTGTATACCGCGATCAAGGGTAAACTGTCCGGTGCGAATGGCCGACTGAATCAAGTTCTACTAGTCCCTGGGTCATAGCCGACTGATTAAAGGCTACACTAGTCCTGCGATGGCCGACTGATCAAGGGCTAAACTAATCCTGGTCGATGGCCACTGATCAAGGGCTAAACTACCTAGTCCTGGATCGTGGAATGGACCGACTGATCAAGGGCTAAACTAGTCCTGGTGCGATGGCCGACTGATCAAGTTCTATACTAGTCTGGAGATGCATAACGACTGATACCGACTAGATGGCCGACTGATCAATAGCTACTATCTGTGCGATGGCCGACTGATCAAGCTAAACTAGTCCTGGTGCGATGGCGACTGATCAAGTTCTAAACTAGTCCTGGTGCTATGGCCGACTGATCAAGCTAAACTAATCTGGTACGATGGCCGACTGATCAAGCTAAACTATCCTGGTGCGATGGCCACTGATCAAGATAACTAAACTGGCGATGGCTGAACTGGGATCAAGGGTTCTACTTAGGTCTGGAGCAATGCCGGACCTGATCAAGGTTCTATCTAGTTCTGGAGTGGATGCGACCTGATCAGGTTCCTACACTATCCTGGAGCGATGGCCGACTGATCTAGTCCTGAGGCCGATGGCCAGCTACTGTCTAGATACTATACTAGTCATGGTGAGATGGCCGACTGATCAAGTGCTAAACTAGTCCTGGTGCGATGGCTGACTGATCAAGTTCTAAACTAGTCCTGGTGCGATGGCCGACTGATCAAGGGCTAAACTAATCCTGGTGCGATGGCCGACTGATCAAGGGCTAAACTAGTCCTGGAGCGATGGCCGACTGATCTAGTTCTACACTAGTCATGGTGAGATGGCCGACTGATCAAGTGCTAAACTAGTCCTGGTGCGATGGCTGACTGATCAAGTTCTAAACTAGTCCTGGAGCAATGGCCGACTGATCAAGTTCTAAACTAGTCCTGGAGTGATGGCCGACTGATCAAGTTCTAAACTAGTCCTGGAGCGATGGCCGACTGATCAAGTGCTAAACTAGTCCTGGTGCGATGGCCGACTGATCAAGTTCTAAACTAGTCCTGGTGCGATGGCCTACTGATCAAGTGCTAAACTAGTCCTGGTGCGATGGCCGACTGATCAAGTGCTAAACTAGTCATGGTGCGATGGCCGACTGATCAAATCGCATGCCATAATAACTAGATGGCCATGGCCTGCATGTCGTGCCCGCCGAGGCATTTGATAGTACAAACAATTTTTTTATTGCAACAAAGCTTTAGCCCATTGACGTAAAAACATGCAACACCCGCCGAGGCTTTGATAGTATACCCAAAAACTTTAACTAAAAAACATTTTAACCAAAAACTTTATCCTGAATGCACACCAATGTGCCGACTATATCGCTCTGTCTGCAAGCGGGCCCAACAAAAACTTTAAGGGAAATTTCAAAGTAATTTGACCATGACATTGAGCACATATAAATAATAATGAAAATGTGGGTGACAAATACACAGTAAGTGAAGTTTCGAGTGAATTTGTGAAGCAGTTTCAATATAGTGTTCTTAAAGGTACATGCCCACTCAGTAGGCACAAAATGTTCTTTATATCAGAGACATCATCTGAGACATTTTCGGGCAAAATAAACATTAATTCACCATTAATACACATATTTATTGGCATTATTATACATTTTATATCAGACGTAAATTTCCACACTTCTATCAGGGGCGATAACCGTGTTTCCTTAAAATGTTACCAAGACATTACTATTTATTTTTTGATGTGCAATGATCATACTTTATAATCTGTCGAAAACATTATTTTTTCAGGGAATCACATTTAATTAGTATAAGTAATTAAAAAATATCATGCCTCATTTGAATATGAAAATAGCTTGATACCACTGCTAGTCATTATCAGTAAAATAAATATTACTAAATGATTATATATGGATAGTGGGCACACGTAATATTTAGAACTGGTGGAATAGTGACACAATTATACACTTATTTAATTGCTATAAAGAACAGTTTGTGCCTACTGAGTGGGCATGTACCTTTAAAAACTTTAACCTTAAATCAAAAAAAATTAACCGGACGCACGAAGTGACGTACATATGGATGTACGTACGTAGTGACAACTATATCGCACTGTCCACATGCAGGCATGTCAAAAACTTTGAGGTAAATTTCAAAGTAATTTGACCTTGATATTGGGCTGACAGGGGTTGCAGGGGATGAGCATAGAATGAAAATATGGATGATGATAAACACACATGTGAAGCTTCGAGTGAATTGGCGAAGCTGTTTCTGAGTGTTCTTAAAAACTTTAACCTACGGTAAATAAAAACCAGATGGCCATGGCCCGCATGTCGAGCCCACCGAGGCATTTGATGGTCTCGGAGAATATTTATTTGAAGTTTGAATTAAGGTATGTAAAACCTTTAACGCAAATTTGAAAGTCATTTGACCTTGATCTTGGGCATGTGGGTCGCATGTGTGGGCTATAATATGAAAATATGGATGATAATAAAGAATTATCTGAAGTTTGAAGCAAATCTGAGTAAGTGTTGTGGAGATATAAGGTATGCAAAAACTTTAACACAAATTTCAAAGTCATTTGACCTTGACCTTGGGGCACAGGGGCCGCATGAGTGGGACACAGAATGAATATATGGATGATGACTATTAAGCATTTGATGTTTCAAGTCAATGTGACTTAGGATATGGTATTTACAAACATACACCGATTTCGGACGGACTGACGCACAGACGTCATTGTGATCACTAAGTCTCGCTTTCCGCAAGCAGGCTCGGCAAAAAAACTACGGATGGACGTCAATGCGCAGACTATATCGCACTGTCCGCAGGCGGTCACGGCAAAAATTGTCCAACCCCTTTTTAAAGGTGCATGCCCACTCAGTAGGCCAAAAATGTTCTTTATGGGAATTAAATAAGTGTATACTGTAATTGTCACTATTCCACTAGTTATAAACATTACGAGTGCCCGCTATACAGATATAATCATTTGGTAATATTTATTTCACTGATAGTGACGCGCGGTGGTATCGGTATTTTCATGTGCAAATGGGGCATGATATTTTATAATTATTTATACTAATTAAATGCATCAACTGAAAACAAAATTGACAGATTATAAAGTATGATCATTGCACATCAAAAAATAAATAAAGAGAATAAATAGTAATGTCCGTTAACATTTTAAGGAAGCACGGTTATCATCCCTGATATCAATGTGGAAATTTTCTTCTGATATAAAATGTATAATAATGCCAAACAATACGTGGGTAATGGTAAATGATTGTTTATATGGCCAGAAAATGTCTCCGATGATGTCTCCGACATAAAGAACATTTTGTGCCTACTGAGTGGGCATGTACCTTTAACGCTAGCTCCGCACTGTCCCGTGAGACCTACGAATGTGTTAAGTTTCATAACAAATATTGCAAAGGGTGTTCGCGTTATGCTCCAGACAAATCAGTGTGCGAAAAAACAAAGGGAGATAACTAAACTAGAAAATGTGTTCATAGAACACGGACACCCCACATATCGCTTTGATAGTAAACAAGGCAAAATTCCAGTGTCCAAAAGGGAGAGATAATCCATGACACGGGGTTCGAATCAAAAATCGAAATAAACTTGCCGCATCTACTCATCATAAGGAAGCTACATATCAAATTTTCAAATTCTAATTAAAAAAGGGGGAGATAATCCATGACTCAGGGGTCGAATCAAAATAAACTTTGCAAATCTACTCATCATAAGGAAGCTACATACCAAGTTTCAGGTGTGTAGCTATTAGGGTTTAAAAGTTTTACGAGCTACAAGCCAAAATTGGAAATTACTATCGTGGTGGGGGCATAAAAATTAGTGAGGCAAAAGTTGTCATATACAAGTAACTTACCTTAATTCATCAGTTACACATCAGACGATGAATGAACTTTAATTCTGATGTAGAATATTAAAGTTATTCATAATGTTCAATAGTGCCGCTTTGACATGACGTGAAATTAAAACATGCATGACATGATCTGGAAGAATAACCACAGACCAAGCACGCATATTCAGAATCACGTCTGTCGGTTCTTATCCAGCTCCGATTTCTGTCACCTGTCCACAAAATCCAGAATCCAACATTGTCGCAAATTTAATCCTCTATGTTGGTGTACGTTAGAACAAAATGTCACTTAGTATATTATCCAATGCGGGTTGTAATCTCTTGTTCCTCTAAATAAATGCGTCCAACAATCCCTGTAGCTGCTATTGTGATAAAAATGTTAAAAGTTCTGTCAGCGCCTCACATATTATTGATCTTAATATCCATCATTTTGATTCCAAGTACCAGAATAATGATGTTTCCATGCGCCGTCGTAGTGTTACCTGTCAGATTCTGTCGTTTATTTGATAAAATTGATGGACAAATTTGTGTCCGCTAATGTCGCCAAGAGCATAATCTGTGATGTTGACTAATAATTTGGCATAACTTCTAGCTTGTGAATTTTTTGATGAATGAAGTGATCACTATGGTGAATAAGTGTGTATTTGTGTCCGGTTTGCTCAGTAGGTAGAGCGATGGTGTGGCAAACCAGAGATCCCCGGTTTGATTCCGGGCTGGTGCGCATCTTTCTCACCCTGAGAAGTAACTCTGCAGAATACTCCCACATCGTCCGTACCGAGAGTTATGGTGCTCTCCGTAGGTTTCCCCTGCAAAGTACCAAATCACATCTGATTTGCACTTCAACTGTTAATTGCGACATATTTTCTGTATTTTTCAATTGAAAGAAATGTCAGTATTATACTTATTCATTTCTGTATAATAAGTACAGAAAAATATGTCACAATTAACAGCTAAAGCGCGAATGAGATCCGATTCGGTACTCTGCAGGAAAAACCCATGGAGCACCTGCCCATCGAAGGACCGCGACTGATAAATACTCCCAAAATTGTACCGAAACATATGGCATTCAGAGACAAAAATTAAACATGGAATTCGAGGACGAATTTCAATTTGGCTAAGAAGAATGTCACAGTACGCAACTGACTATGGGGATGAAGTGTGTATGATCTGTGCCTTGTTAGCTTGCTCGGTAGAGCCATGGGCATGGGACGGTAAACATGAGGTCCCTGGTTCGATTCCGGGTCATTATTTATCTTTCTCACTCTGTGACACAAGTAAACCGTTTTATTTTAAAGAAATGGCTATCACCGGAATAAATATTATCTTCACAAAATTTGATTCGGGCCAATAGAAATCAACAGCCAGAACAGAACGTTTACAGTAATAGAAATCTAATTCCCAAATAAATTTTTAATTTTCTTTTTATGATCAGGTTTCGAAAATTAAAATATGCTTTTCTTTTAAAATTATTATCAATATGTTCACCATGTTATTATGGTTAATATACAATTCACAGTCTCCTTGCAGCTTGAAATTGAAAGACATTATGAAAAGTTGTGTTGATCTCAGAAATTGTCATGTCGACTAAAGGATCACGTCGAAATAATGTTAACAGAATAGGAAAACGTAATTTGATACCGACGAAAAAGTAAACAAAACGCAAAATTGATGCTTAGTTTTGCAATATTATACCGTAGACCACACATTATAATTTGATTTTATATGAAAATAAATATATTGCGAGTATGGTGGTGTCTATTAATGTGTTCTTGATATTCGAAACGGCAGTGACGACATTTGTTTTTGTCCAAGAAATTGTCAAGGTCAATGTTTCACTGTTTGTATCGCAATAACCCACCGATTTATATTTGCGCACCCAAAAAACAGATCAACAATACCGCTGACTTTCTAGTTACTTTGAATGAAATAGATGGGATAAAATTTTGGATTGGAACACGGATACGTTTGTCAACTATTTTCGATTTTATTGCCGCATTTGTCAAGCAGAGCGGTCCGCTGGTTTGACCGCAGAGCGCAGCGTAAAGCGGTCATTCTTTCGCAGTTTAAAGACAAAAAGGAGCGTAAACTGCAATTAAAAGCGGAGCGCAGCGCTAACTGCGCTAAAAGTATTGCAATTCCGCAACCAACTCTTTGGACCGCAGTCACATGATTGCAGTCCGATTGCGGTCCAATTGCAATTAATGGGAACGCGAATTGCAATCCTGCGCTCCAGGAATTGCAATTCGCCTGGTAAGAGAACCGCAGGCCACTCTGTAGCCAGGTGTAGACATATTCAGTGGGACTTACAGATTCCGACATCTAGAGTAGCCAAGTGTAGGCATATTCAGTGGGACTTACAGATTCCTACATCTATAGTAGCCAAGTGTAGGCATATTCAGTGGGACTTACAGATTCCTACATCTATAGTAGCCAAGTGTAGGCATATTCAGTGGGACTTACAGATTTCTGCATCTATAGTAGCCAAGTGTAGGCATATTCAGTGGGACTTACAGATTCCTACTCTATAGTAGCAAGTGTATGCATATTCATATTGGGACTACAGATTCCTACATCTATAATAGCCAAGTGTAGGCATATTCAGTGGGATTTACATATTCCTGCATCTATAGCAGCCAAGTGTAGGCATATTCAGTGGGACTTACAGATTCCTACATCTATAGTAGCCAAGTGTAGGCATATTCAGTGGGATTTACAGATTCCGACATCTATAGTAGCCAAGTGTTGGCATATTCAGTGGGACTTACAGATTCATGCATCTATAGTAGCCAAGTGTAGGCATATTCAATGGGATTTACAGATTCCTGCATCTATGGCAGCCAAGTGTAGGCATATTCAGTGGGACTTACATATTCCTACATATATATCAGCCAAGTGTAGGCATATTCAGTGGGACTTACAGATTCCTACATCTATAGTAGCCAAGTGTAGGCATATTCAGTGTGATTTACAGATTCCGACATCTATAGTGGCCAAGTGTAGGCATATTCAGTGGGACTTACAGATTCCTACATCTATAGCAGCCAAGTGTAGGCATATTCAGTGGGACTTACAGATTCCTTCATATATAGCAGCCAAGTGTATGCATATTCAGTGGGATTTACAGATTCCTACATCTATAGCAGCCAAGTGTAGGCATATTCAGTGGGATTTACAGATTCTGACATCTATAGTAGCCAAGTGTACGCATATTCAGTGGGATTTACAGATTCCTACATCTATAGCAGCCAAGTGTAGGCATATTCAGTGGGATTTACAGATTCCGACATCTATAGTAGCCAAGTGTACGCATATTCAGTGGGACTTACATATTACCAATACATCTATAGTAGCCAAGTGTACGCATATCAGTGGACTATACATATTCCTACATCTCTAGTAGCCAAGTGTAGGCATATCCAGTGGTACTTACAGATTCATACATCTATAGTAGCCAAGTGTAGGCATACTCAGTTGGACTTACAGATTCCTACATATATAGTAGCCAAGTGTAGGCATATTCAGTGGGACTTACAGTTTCCTACCTCTAATATAGCAAGTGAGGCTATCAGCAGTGGACCTACAGATTCCTACAACTATAGTAGCCAAGTGTAGGCATATTCAGTGGGACTTACAGATTCCGACATCTATAGTAGCCAAGTGTAGACATATTCAGTGGAACTTACAGATTCCTACAACTATAGTAGCCAAGTGTAGGCATATTCAGTGGGACTTACAGATTCCTACATCTATAGTAGCCAAGTGTAGGCATATCCAGTGGCACTTACATTTTCCTACATCTATAGTAGCCAAGTGTAGGCATATTCAGCGGGACTTACAGGTTCCTACATATATAGTAGCCAAGTGTAGGCATATTCAGCGGGACTTACAGATTCCTACATCTATAGTAGCCAAGTGTAGGGATATTCAGTGGGACTTACAGATTCCGACATATAGTAGCCAAGTGTAGGCATATTCAATAGGACATACAGATTCTGACATCTATAGTAGCCAAGTGTAGGCATATTCAGTGGGGCTTACAGATTCCTACATCTACAGTAGCCAAGTGTAGGCATATTCAGTGGGACTTACAGATTCCTACATCTATAGTAGCCAAGTGTAGAGATATTCAGTGGGACTTACAGATTCCGACATATAGTAGCCAAGTGTAGGCATATTCAATAGGACATACAGATTCTGACATCTATAGTAGCCCAAGTGTAGGCATTTCAGTCTGGGGGGCCTACAGATTTCCACATACAGTAGGGCCCAAGTGTAGGCATTTTCAAGTGGACTTACAGATTCATACATCATCTATAGTAGCCAAGTGTAGGCATATTCAGTGGGACTTACAGATTCTTACATCTATAGTAGCCAAGTGCAGGCATATTCAGTGGGACTTACAGATTCATACATCTATAGTAGCCAAGTGTATGCATATTCAGTGAGACTTACATATTCCTACATCTATAGTAGCCAAGTGTATGCATATTCATGGGACTTACATATTCCTACATCTATAGTAGCCAAGTGTAGGCATATTCAGTGGGACTTACATATTCCTACATCTATAGTACCAATGTAGGCTAAATTCAGGGGGTGGGACTTACATATTCCTACATCTATAGTAGCCAAGTGTAGGCATATTCAGTGGGACTTACAGATTCCTACATCTATAGCAGCCAAGTGTAGGCATATTCAGTGGGACTTACATATTCAGACATCTATAGTAGCCAAGTGTAGGCATATTCAGTGGGACTTACAGATTCTGGCATTCCTATAGTAGCCAAGTGTAGACATATTTGGTTGGACTTACAATATTACCTTACACTCCCCAATATGTACGTAGACCAAGTGTTAAAGATAAAATTCGGTTGGACTTACATAATTCCTAACAATCTATCAAGTAGCCAAACAAATGTAGGCAATATTCAGTGTGGAAAAGGAGTGGGACATTAACAGAGTTCAATACATCCTTTTATAAGTAGCCAAGTGTAGGGCATAATTCAGTGGGAACTTACAGATTTCCTAACATCTTATCAGCCAGCCAAAGTGTATTGCATATCAGGTGGAGAACTTACATATTCCTACATCTATAGTAGCCAAAGTGTAATGCATATTCAATGGGACTTACAGATTCCTACAATCTATAGCAGCCAGTTTGTATGGCATAATTCAGTGATACATTACATATTCCTACATCTATAGTGAAGCCAACGTTTGGTATGCAAATTCATGGGACTTACATATTCCTACATCTATAAGTCAGGCCAAAGTGTAGGCATAATTCAGTGGGACTTCACATATTCCTACATCTTAATAGTAGACCAAGTAGTAGGCATATTCAGTGGGAACTTAACATTTTATTCCCTACATCTATAGTAGCCAAGTTGTAGGCATATTCAGTGGGACTTAACAGCTTACCTACATCTATTATCAGCCAAGTTGTAGGCATATTCAGTGGGACTTACAAAATATTCAGACATCTATAGTAGCCAAGTGTTAGGCATATTTCAGGTGGGGAACTTACTAGATTCTGGCACTCTATAGTAGTCCAAGTGTAAAGACATATTCGGTTGGACTTACATATTCCTACATCTATAGCTAGCCAAGTGTATAAACATTATTCGGTTGGACTTTACAATTATTCCCTACATCCTATAGTAGCCAAATGTAGGCAAATATTCAGTTGGGGTCTTACAATATTTTCCTACATCTATAGTAGCCAAGTGTAGCATATTCCAGTTGGGAAATTTTACAGATTTCCATATACAATCTAATAGTAGCCAAGTTGTAAGGCCATATTACAGTTGGGACTTACATATTCCGACCATCTATAGTAGCCAAGTTGTAGGCATATTTCAAGTGGGACATTACAGATTTCCTACTGGCATCTATAGTATGGCCAAGTGTAGACATATTCGGTTATGGACTTAACATATGTTCCTACCATCTTAATAGGTAGCCAAGTTTAATGCACATATTCGGTTGGACTTACAATATTTCCTACATCTATAGTAGCCAAAAGATGTAGGCATATTATCAGTGGGACTTACAAGATTCATACATCATAAGTAAGCCAATGTTAGGCCAATTTCAGTGGGACTAGTTACAGATTGTTCCTACATTCTAGTAGCAGCCAATTGGGGTAATGCATTATTCCAGTGATTACCTTACATTTCCTACATCTAAAGTAGCCAAGTGTATGCATTCTTCAGTGAACCTTACATTTCCAACATCTATAGTAGCCAAGTAGTAAACATATTCAACGGGACTTACAGCATCTCCTAACATCTATAGCAGCCAAGTGTATGCATATTCAGTGAGACTTACATATTCCCACATCTATAGTAGCCAATGTAAGGCATATTCAGTGGGACTTACCATATTCAGACATCCTATAGTAGCCAAATGTAGGCATATTCATGGGACATACAGATTTTGGCATCTATAGTAGCCAAGTGTAGACATATTCGGTTGGACTTTACATATTCCTACATCTATAGTAGCCAAGTGTAGCATAATCAGTGGGGACTTACTTATTACCTACATCAATAAGTAAGCCAAGTGGTAAGGCATATTCAGATGGGATTTACAGATTCCACATCTCTAGTAGCCAAGATGAGGCATATCAATGTGACTTACTTATTCCGACAATCAATAGTAGCCAAGTGTATCATATTCAGTGGGACTTACAGATTCGGCAAATCTATAGTAGCCAACGTGAGACATATTCGTTGACTTACATAATCCAACATCAATAGTAGCCAAGTTGAGTCATATATACATGGTACTTACATATTCCTACAACAATAGTAGCCAGTTAAGGCATATTCAGTGGAACTTACAGATATACTACACTATAGCAGCCAAGTGTATGCATATTCAGCGAGAACTTACATATTCCTACATCTATAGTAGCCCAAGTTAGCATATACCGGGACTTACAGATATCCTACATCTAAAGCACCATGTGTAAGGCATATTCAAGTGAGACTACATTATTCCTACATCTATAGCAGCCAAGTGGTATGCATATTCATGAGACTTTACATATTCCTACATCTATAGTAGCCAAGTGTATGCATATTCATGGGAATTACAGATTCCTACATCTATAGCAGCCAAGTGTATGCATATTCAGTGAGACTTACATATTCCTACATCTATAGTAGCCAAGTGTATGCATATTCATGGGACTTACATATTCCTACATCTAAAGTAGCCAAGGTAAGGCATATTCAGTGGTACTTACATATTCCTACATCTATAGTAGCCAAGTAGTTTATGACATATTTCCGGTTGGGACTTAACATAGTTCCTACATCTAATTAGTAGCCCAATATGTAGGCATATTCAGTGGGACTTACATATTCCTAGACATTCTATAGTAGCCAAAGTTGAAGGCATATTTCAGTGGGACTTACATATTCCTACATTCATCATAAGCCAAGTGTAGGCCAATATTCAGTGGGACTTACAATTCCTACCTCTATAGCAGCCCAAGTTAGCATTATTCAGTGTGGACCTTACATATTCCTCATCTATAGTAGCCAACGTGTATGGCATTATTCAGTGGAGGACTTTACAGATTCCTAACATCTTATTAGTAAGCCAAGTTGGTAGACATATGTTGGTTGGACTTACATATTCCTACATATATAGGTAGCCAAGTGGTAGACATTATTCGGTTGGACTTTTACCATAAATTCCTTTACATCAAAGTAAGCCAAATGTATGACAAATTCAGGTGACTATACGATTTCATGCATCTATAGGGTAGCCAGTTGGTAGCATTATTCATGGACATACAAGATTCCTACATCTATAGTAGCCGAAGTGTAGGCATATCCAGTGGCACTTACCATTTCGCCTAACATCTATAAAGTAGCCCAATGGTCGGCCAAAAAAAAAATATTACCGACGGGACTTACAGGTTTCCCTACAAAAAGTTAGGCCAAGTGAGGCATTATTCAGCGGTACTTACATATTCCTACATCTATCGTATCCAAGTGAAGGCCAAATTCCGAGGGACTAACTAGATACCAAAAATCAAAAGTAGCCAAGGTTTAGGCCATATTCATTGATATTTTACATATACCTACATCTATATTAGCCAAGTGTAGTCATTTATTCAAAGTTGGGACCTTACAAATTCCGTAACATCTATAGTAGCCAAGTGTAGGCATATTTCCATGGGACATACAGATTCCGACATCTAATTAAGGTCCAAGTGTAGGTCATATTCCATGGGCCTTAACATATTTCCTACAATCTAAATAGCCAAGCCAAGTGGTAGGCATAATTCCATGGGATTTACAGGGATTCTTGACATCTATTAGTAAGCCCAAGTGTACGCATAATCAGTGGGTTTTACAGATTCCCTACATCTAAGCACCACTGTAGCCAATTATTCCAGTGGGATTTACAGATTCCGACATCTATTGTAGCCAAGTGGGTACGCATTATTCATTGGGACTACACATCATTCCAACATCTATATTATCCAAGTGTACCACATATTCAGTGGAGACTAACATATTCCCTACATCTATAGTAAGCCAAGAGAGCATATCCAGTGGTACTTTACGGAGATTCAAATTACATCTATAGGGTAGCCCAAGTTGTAGGCATACTCAGTGGACTTACCAGATTCCTACAATATATAGTAGACACAAAGTGTAAGGCAATTCCGGTGGGGACCTTTACAGTTTCCTAACCTTCTATAGTAGCCAAGTGTAGGCATATTCATTGGGAACCATACAGGGATTTCCTTACAACTATTTAGTAGCCAAGTGTAGGCAATATTCAGTGTACTTACAGATTCCGACATCTATAGTAGCCAAGAGTTGTAACATAAATTCAGGTGGAAACTTACAGATTCCTACAACTATAGTAATCCAAGGAGTAGGCATATTCAGCGGGACATTCCAGTTCCTACATATATAGGTAGCCAAGTGTAGGCATATTCAGCGGGACTTACATAGTCCTAACATCAATAGTAGCCACGTGTAAGGCATAATTCATTGGACTTACAGGATTCCACATTCTATAGTAGCCAGAGTGGTAGGCATTATTAGTGGGACCTTACAAGATTCCGACATCCATTTAGTACCAAGGTGTAGGCCAATATTCAGAGGGACTTACAGATTCCGAACATATATATACCAAGGTGGTAGGCATATTCAATTGACCGGTACAGATACTGACATCTATTAGTAGCCAATTGTAGGCATATTCCCATGGGAACTCTACATATTCCTACAACCTATATAGCCACGGTAGCCAATATTCATGGGAACTTACAGATTCCGACCTCTATAGGTAGCCAAGTGTAGGCATTATCAGTGGGGACTTTACAGATTCCGACATCTATAGTAGCCAATGATGTAGGCATATTCATGGGACTTAAGATTCCCTAACATCAATAATAGCCACGTGTAGGAGCCAATATTCAGTGGGACTTACATATTCCGACATCTATAGGTAGCCAAGTGTAAGCATATTCACCTAGGACTATAAATTTTACCAGATTCCTACACTATAATAGCCACGTGTAGGCATATCCAAGTGGGACCTTAACAAATCCGAACATCTATAGTACCCAAGTGTAGGCATATTCAATGGGAACTTACAAGGATTCCGACATTCTATATAAGCCAAGTGATTGCATATTCAGTTGGACTTACATATTTCTACATCAATAAGCATCCAATGTAGGCCCAATAATTCCAGTGGGAATTTACAGATCTGACATTTTCTTATAGGTTTAGCCAAGTGTACCACATTAATTCAAGTTGGATTTACCGATTCCTACATCTATAGCAGCCAAGTGTAAGCCAATATTCAGTGGGATTTACAGGATTTCCGACATCTATTAATTACCAAGTGGGTACGCATTATTCAGTGGAACTTTACCCATATTCCTAACATCTATAGTAAGCCAAATGTACACATATCAGTGGGACTTAACATATTCCTACAATCTATAGGTAGCCAAGTGTAGGCATTAGCCAAGTGGTACCTTACAGGATTCATCACATCTATATAGCCAAGTTGTAGGACCAGACTTCCAGTTGGACTTACAGGATTCCTACATATACTAGTAGCCAAGAGTAAGGCCAATATTCCAGTGGTCTTACAGGTTATCCTACCTCTATTAAGTAGCCAAGTGGTAGGCATTATTCAGTGGACCTTACCAGATTCCTACCAACTACAAGTAGCCAAGTGTAGCATATTCAGTGGGACCTTAACAGATTATCCGGGACATCTATTAGTAGCCAAGTGGGTAACATTTATTCAGTGGAACTTACAGGATTCCCAACAACTATAGTACCAGTTAGGCATATTCAGTGGGACTTAACAATTCCTACATCTAAGTAGCCAAGTGTAAGCATATTCCAGTGGCACTTACATTTTCCTACATCATATAGGTAGCCAAGTTGTACAGGCATATTCAGCCGGACTTACAGGTTCCTAACATATATAGTAGCCAAGTGTAAGGCATATTCCAGCGGGACCTTACATATTCCTACATCTATAGGTACCAAGGTTGTAGGCATATTCCAGTGGGACTTACAAGATTCCTACATCTATAGTAGCCAAGTGGTAGGCATTATTCAGTGTGATTTACATATTCCACATCTATAGGTAGCCAAGTGTAAGGCATTTATTCAGTGGACCCTTACATATTCCGGGATATCTTATAGTAGCCAAGTGTAAGGCATTATTCCAATGGGATCCTACTATCCGACATCTAATAGTAGCCAAGTGTAAGGCAAATTATTCCAGTGGGACTACAAATTTCTACTCTATAGGGCAGCAAGTTGTAGCAATTCAGTGGGATTTACCAGATTCTGACCATCTATAAGTAGCCAAAGGTAACGCATAATTCCAATATGGGATTTAAAGATTCCTACATCTATAGCAGCCAAGTGTAGGCATATTCAGTGGGATTTACAGATTCCGACATCTATAGTAGCCAAGTGTACGCATATTCAGTGGGACTTACATATTCCTACATCTATAGTAGCCAAGTGTACACATATTCAGTGGGACTTACATATTCCTACATCTATAGTAGCCAAGTGTAGGCATATCCAGTGGTACTTACAGATTCATACATCTATAGTAGCCAAGTGTAGGCATACTCAGTTGGACTTACAGATTCCTACATATATAGTAGCCAAGTGTAGGCATATTCAGTGGGACTTACAGTTTCCTACCTCTATAGTAGCCAAGTGTAGGCATATTCAGTGGGACCTACAGATTCCTACAACTATAGTAGCCAAGTGTAGGCATATTCAGTGGGACTTACAGATTCCGACATCTATAGTAGCCAAGTGTAGACATATTCAGTGGAACTTACAGATTCCTACAACTATAGTAGCCAAGTGTAGGCATATTCAGTGGGACTTACAGATTCCTACATCTATAGTAGCCAAGTGTAGGCATATCCAGTGGCACTTACATTTTCCTACATCTATAGTAAGCCAAGTGTAGGCATATTCAGCGGGAACTTTACAGTTTCCTACATATATATGTAGCCAAGGTAGGTATATTCAGCGGGGGCTTACATATTCCTACATCTATCGTAGCCAAGTGTTAGGCATATGCCAGTGGGACATACAGATTCCTACATCTATATAGCCCAAGTGTAGGCCATAATCAGTGTGATTTACATATTCCTACATCTATAGTACCAAGTAGTGAGGCATATTCAGTGTGAACTTTACAGATTCCCTACATCATAGTAGCCAAGGTGTAGGATTATTCAGTGGAACTTACAGATTCGACATATAGTCAGCCAAGGTGTAGGGAAATTCAGTGGGACTTACAGATTCCGACATAAGTAAGTCAGTGTAGGCATATACAATAGGACTTACAGATTCCTGACATTATATAGTAGCCAAGTGTAGGCATATTCAGTGGGACTTACAGATTCCGACATAAA
The DNA here is from genome assembly GCA_029237695.1 of Conchocele bisecta. NCBI lineage: Eukaryota > Metazoa > Mollusca > Bivalvia > Lucinida > Thyasiridae > Conchocele > Conchocele bisecta. The sequence goes on along the minus strand of CM055265.1, from coordinate 32,119,363 downwards.
TAGTAGCCAAGTGTAAGGCATATTCAATGGGACTTTACAGATTCTGACATCTATAGTAGCCAAGTGTACGGCATATTCCAGATGGGGCTTAACATATTCCTTCCTAACATCTAACAGTAGCCAATTGGGTAGGCATAAGGGGGAGTGGGACTTACAGATTCATACATCATCTATATTACCAAGTGTAGGCAAATTCATGGGACTTACAGATTGTCTGACAATCTATTAGTAGCCAAGTGGTAGGGCATATCCATTGCCTTACCATATTCCTTACATCTACCAGTAGCCAAGTGTAGGCATATTCCAATGGGACCTTAACAAGGGATTCATTACATCAAATCGATTAGTAGCAAGTGTTAGGCATATTCCAAGTGGACATACCAAGAATTCTTACTCTATAGTAGCCAAGTGCAGGCATATTCAGTGGGACTTACAGATTCATACATCTATAGTAGCCAAGTGTATGCATATTCAGTGAGACTTACATATTCCTACATCTATAGTAGCCAAGTGTATGCATATTCATGGGACTTACATATTCCTACATCTATATAGCCAAGTGTAGGCATATTCAGTGGGACTTACATATTCCTACATCTATAGTAGCCAAGTGTAGGCATATTCAGTGGGACTTACATATTCCTACATCTATAGTAGCCAAGTGTAGGCATATTCAGTGGGACTTATTCTACATGTAGCCAAGTATACAGCAGTTATATGATCAGCCAAGTGTAGGCATATTCAGTGGGACTTACATATTCAGACATCTATAGTAGCCAAGTGTAGGCATATTCAGTGGGACTTACAGATTCTGGCATCTATAGTAGCCAAGTGTAGACATATTCGGTTGGACTTACATATTCCTACATCTATAGTAGCCAAGTGTAGGCATATTCAGTGGGACTTACATATTCCTACATCTATAGTAGCCAAGTGTAGGCATATTCAGTGGGATTTACAGATTCATACATCTATAGTAGCCAAGTGTAGGCATATTCAGTGGGACTTACATATTCCGACATCTATAGTAGCCAAGTGTAGGCATATTCAGTGGGACTTACAGAATATCTGGGACATTCTACTCTAGTAGCCAAGTGTAGACATATTCGGTTGGACTTACATATTCCTACATCTATAGTAGCCAAGTGTAGGCATATTCATGGGACTTACATATTCCTACAACTATAGTAGCCACGTGTAGGCATATTCAATGGGACTTACAGATTCCTACATCTATAGCAGCCAAGTGTAGGCATATTCAGTGGGACTTACATATTCCGACATCTATAGTAGCCAAGTGTAGGCATATTCAGTGGGACTTACAGATTCTGGCATCTATAGTAGCTAAGTGTAGACATATTCGGTTGGACTTACATATTCCTACATCTATAGTAGCCAAGTGTAGGCATATTCATGGGACTTACATATTCCTACAACTATAGTAGCCACGTGTAGGCATATTCAGTGGGACTTACAGATTCCGACATCTATAGTAGCCAAGTGTAGGCATATTCATGGGACTTACAGATTCCTACATCTATAATAGCCACGTGTAGGCATATTCAGTGGGACTTACATATTCCGACATCTATAGTAGCCAAGTGTACGCATATTCAATGGGACTTACAGATTCCGACATCTATAGTAGCCAAGTGTAGGCATATTCAGTGGGACTTACAGATTCCGACATCTATAGTAGCCAAGTGACGCATCCTCACAGGAACATCTGAACTGACAGGCGTCGTTCCATGACTGGCCTTGTGTGTATGTCTTTCCCTTATAGTTACACACTGCAAACAAGATAGTAACACAGCACATGGTTAGTGGTAATAGGCCATAAAACAAGAGCTGTAGGAGAACAGCATAGCTCAACTACGAGGGTTGTCGAGGTACACATAGCTTGAAAAAGAAGGTGGCTGCGGCCTGCATAAAAACCTTAACCAAGGTTGACTAAAAACCTTAACCAAGGGAAATTAAGTAAGTCAAGGTTAAATGTAGGTCAATGTTAGATATAGGTCAGGGGTTATTGATGTACATCACTAGGAGATGAATTTTTCCAAGTATGGTTGCTGTAGGCCCAGGAGTATTCCATATACAAGCTTGAGTAAAAACCTTAACCAAGGGGAAATAACTAAATAATCCAAGGATAAAAGTAGGTCTAGGTCAAATATAGGTCAGGGATTATTGATGTACATCACTAGGAGATGAAGTTGTCCAAGTATGGTTGATGTAGGCCCAGGAGTATTCCATATACAAGCTTGACTATAAACATTAACCAAGTAATTCAAGGTTAAATGTAGGTGAAGGTAAAAATATAGGTCAGGGGTTATTGATGTACATCCCTATGAGAAAAAGTTTTCCAAGTATGGTGTCTGTATGCACAATAGTATTCCATCTACAAGCTTGACAAAAAACATTAACCAAGGTTGACTAAAAACCATAACCAAGGGGAATTAACTAAGTAATTCAAGGTTAAATGTAGGTCAAGGTCAAATATAGGTCCGGGGATGTTGATGTACATCACTAGGAGATGAAGTTGTCCAAGTATGGTTGGTGTAGGGCCAGGAGCATTCCATCTACAAGCTTGACTAAAAACCTTAACCAAAGAGAATTAACTAAGAAATTCAAGAGGAAATGTAGGTCAAGGTTAAATATAGATCAGGGGTTATTGATGTACATCACTATCAGAAAAGGTTGCCCAAATATGGTGTCTGTATGCACAATAATATTCCATGTACAAGCTTGAGTAAAAACCTTAACCAAGGTTGACTAAAAACCTTAACCAAGGGGAATTAACTAAGTAATTCATGGTTCAAGGTCAAATATAGATCAGGGGTTATTGATGTACATCACTAGGAGATGAAGTTGTCCAAGTATGGTGGGTGTAGGGCCAGTAGTATTCCATATACAAGGTTGACTAAAAACCTTAACCAAGGCGTGACGCCGACGCCGACGTCGTCGACGCCGGGGTAACAACATATCGACAACATATGTACAAGCTTGAGTAAAAACCTTAACCAAGGTTGACTAAAAACATTAACCAAGGGGAATTAACTAAGTAATTCATGGTTCAAGGTCAAATATAGATCAGGGGTTATTGATGTACATCACTAGGAGATGAAGTTGTCCAAGTATGGTGGCTGTAGGGCCAGTAGTAATCCATATACAAGGTTGACTAAAAACCTTAACCAAGGCGTGATGCCGACGCCGACGTCGTCGACGCCGGGGTGACAACATATCGAGCTAAAAAGTACTTTGGTTCTCAGATATCGCCCAGTACAGTAGGTAGTGTATAATACAGCTACTGTGTCACAACACTGTACAGTAGGTAGTGTATAATACAGCTACTGTGTCACAACACTGTACAGTAGGTAGTGTGTAATACAGCTACTGTGTCACAACACTGTACAGTAGGTAGTGTATAATACAGCTACTGTGTCACAACACTGTACAGTAGGTAGTGTATAATACAGCTACTGTGTCACAACACTGTACAGTTTAGTGTATAATAGAGCTACTGTGTCACAACACTGTACAGTAGGTAGTGTATAATACAGCTACTGTGTCACAACACAGTACAGTATAGTGTATAATACAGCTACTGTGTCACAACACTGTACAGTATGTTGTGTATAATACAGCTACTGTGTCACAACACTGTACAGTAGGTTGTGTATAATACAGCTACTGTGTCACAACACTGTACAGTAGGTTGTGTATAATACAGCTACTGTGTCACAACACAGTACAGTATAGTGTATAATACAGCTACTGTGTCACAACACTATACAGTAGGTTGTGTATAATACAGCTACTGTGTCACAACACTGTACAGTAGGTAGTGTATAATACAGCTACTGTGTCACAACACAGTACAGTAGGCAGTGTATAATACAGCTACTGTGTCACAACACAGTACAGTATAGTGAATAATACAGCTACTGTGTCACAACACTGTACAGTAGGTAGTGTGTAATACAGCTACTGTGTCACAACACTGTACAGTAGGTAGTGTATAATACAGCTACTGTGTCACAACACTGTACAGTAGGTGTATAACAGATATTGTGTCACAACACGTACGTAGGTAGTGTATAATACAGTCTACTTTGTCACAAAAACAACAGTACAGTAGGTAAGTGTATAATACAGTACTGTGTCACAACACTTTGTACAGTTAGGTTGTGTATAATAACAGCTACTGTGTCACACACGTACAGTAGGTAGTGTATAATACGGTAACTGTGGTCACACTGTACAGAAGGTAGTGTGTAATACAGCTACTGTGTCACAACATTGTTCAGTGTAGTGTATAATAAGTACTTGGGTACAACTGTTACATTAGGTAGTGTATAATACAGCTACTGTGTCACAACACTGTGCAGTAGGTTGTGTTATAATACAGTACTGGTGTCACAAACAGTACAGTGATAGTGTATAATACAGCGTGTCACAAACATTGTACAGTGGTTGTGTATTAATTAACAGCTAACATGGGTCACAAACCACTGTACAGTAGGTAGTGTATAATAAGCTTCTTTTGTCAACAACACTGGTACAGTAGGTAGTGTATAATAAAGCTACTGTGTCACAACATGTACAGAATAGGTGTATTTAATTATAGTACTGTTTTACAACACTGGAACAGTAGGTAGTGTATAAATACAGCTACTGTGTCACAACACTGTACAGTAGGTAGTGTATAATACAGCTTACTGTGTCACAACACTGTAGGTAGTGTATAATTCAGCTACTTTGTCACAAAACACTGTACAGTAGGTTTGTGTATAATAGCTACTTTGTTGTCACAACAATGTACAAGTAGGTAGTGTATAATACAGCTACTTTGTCACAAAACACTGTCAGGAGGTTTTGTTTAATTACAGCTACTGTGTCACAAAACACTGAATTCAGTAGGGGTAGTGTATAATACAGCTACTGTGCTCACAACACTGTACAGTAGGTAGTGTTTTATAACAGCTTACTTTGTACAACCACAGTACAGTAGTGTGTATAATACAGCTACTTTGTCACCCCAGTACAGTAGGTTGGTATAATTACAAGTAATGTGTAACAACAACTGTACAGTAGGTAGTGTATTAATACAGCTACTATGTCACAAACCCTGTACAGTTGGTTGTGTTTTAATACAAGCTACTGGTCACACATGTACAGGTAGGTTGTGTTATAATACAGTTACTTTGTACAAACATGTACAGTAGGTTGTTTGTAATAATACAGTACTGTTTCACAAACAAGTAAGTAGGGTAGTGTTTAATTAAACAGCTTACTGTGTCACAAACAAGTAAAGTAGGTGTGTATAATACAGCTACTGTGTCACAAACAGTACAGTAGGTTAGTGTATAATACAGCTAACTGTGACAAAACACTGTACAGTAGGTAGTGTATAATACAGAACTGTTTGTCACTAACACTGTACAGTAGATAGTTTATAATACGCTACTGTGTTCAACAACACTGTACAGAGGTTGTGTATAATTACAGCTACTGTGTCACAAACATAATACCACTACTGTACAGTAGGTTTGTGTTTAATAAACAGCAACACAAGTACAGTAAGTGTCAGTATTACATACTACTGTCCAACACTGTACAAGTAGGTGTGTATAATACAGCTACTGTGTCACAACACATGTACAGTAGGTAGTGTATAATACAGCTTACTGTGGTCACAACACTGATCACAAAACACTGTACAGTAGGTTTGTGTATAATACAGCTACTGTGTCACAACACTGTACAGTAGGTAGTGTATAATACAGCTTACTGTGTCACACAGATACAGTAGGAGTGTATAATACAGCTACTGTGGTCACAAACAAGTACAGTAGGTAGTGTTATAATACAGCTACTGTGTCACAACACTGTACAGTAGGTTAGTGTAGGTAATACAGCTACTGTGTCACAACCCACAGTGTACAGTAGGTAGTGTATAATACATGCTACGTTTGTCACAACACTGTTACAGTAGGTTAGTGTATAATACAGCTACTGTGTCACCTAACAACGTCAGTAGGTAGTGTTATAATAAAGCTATTTGTCACAACAACTGTACAGTAGGTTGTAGTAATACAGCTACAGTACTGTGTCCAACAACACTGTACAGTAGGTAGTGTATAATACAGCTTACTTTGTCACAACACTGTACAGTAGGTTGGTATTAATCAGCTACTTGTGTCACAACACTGTACAAGTGGTTAGTGTTTATTATACAGCATACTGTGTCACAACTGTTACAGTAGGTAGTGTTAATTACAGCTACTGTGTCACAACATTGTACAGTAGGTAGTGTATAATACAGCTACTGTGCACAAGGCACAGTACAGTAGGTATTGTAATAATACAGCTTAATGTGTAAACTAACACTGTACAGTAGGTAGTGTATAATAAAGCTACCTATGTCACAACACTGTACAGTAGTTGTGTTTAATACAGCTAATGTGTCACAACACTGTACAGTAGGTTGTGTATAATACAGTTACTTTGTCACAACACTGTACAGTAGGTTGTGTATAATACAGTATGTGTCACAAACACCAGTACAGTATGTGTATAATTAAACAGTACTGTGTCACACACTGTACAGTAAGGGTAGTGTATAATACAGCTACTGTGTCACAATACAGTAGGTAGGTTGTGATAAATTACAGCTACTGTGTCACAACACAGTACAGTAGGTAGTGTATAATTACAGACTACTGTAAGTCACACTGTTTTACAGTAGGTAAGTGTATAATACAGCTACTGTGTCAAAACACTGTTACAGTAGGTTGGTATAATACAGCTACTGTGTCACAACATGTTTACAGTAGGTGTGTATAATACAGCTACTGTGTCACAAAACTGTACAGTAGGTTTTGTGTATAATACAGCTACTGTGTCACAACACTGTACAGTAGGTAAGTGTATAATAACAGCTACTGTGTCAAAACACTGTACAGTAGGTAGTGTATAATACAGTACTTTGTCACAAAACACGTACAGTAGGTAGTGTATTTTTTAAATACAGCTACTTGTCACAACACGTACAGTAGGTAGTGTTATAATACAGCTACTGAGTACAACACTGTTACAGTAGGTTGTGTTTAATAAACGCTACTGTGTCACAACATGTAGTAGGTTGTGTATAATACAAGCTACTGTGTTCACAAAAACTGTACAGTAGGTAGTGTATAATACAGAGGCTACTGTGTCACAACACGTACAGTTAGTGTATAATACAAGCTGTTAGGCAGTGTAGTAATACAAAGCTACATGTACAATGGTTAGGGTAGTGTAAAAATAAAAGCTACTGTCTCAACACAGTACAGTATAGTAAATAGTACTGTGTCAACATGTACAGTAGTAGTGTATTTTACAGCTACTGTGTCACACACTGTACAGTAGGTAGGTGTATAACAGCTACTGTGTCACAACATGTACAGTAGGTAGTGTATAATACACTACTGTGTCACAAACTGTACAGTAGGTAGTGTATAATACAGCTACTGTGTCCACACAGTAGGTTGTGTATAATACAGCTCTGTGTACAACACAGTAGTAGTGTATATACAGCGTGTCACAACATGTACAGTAGGTGTGTATAATACAGCTACTGTGTCACAACACTGTACAGTAGGTATGTATAAATACAGTACTGTGTCACAAACTGTACAGTCCGGTAGTGTAAACTAAAGCTACTGTGTCTAAAACATTGTTACAGATAGGTAGTGTATAATACAGCTATGTCACTGTATCAGTAGTAGTGTATACAGCACTGTGTCACAACACTGTACGTAGGTAGTGTATAATACAGCTACTGTGTCACAACAGTACAGTGGGTAGTGTATAATACAGCACGTCACAACATGTCAGTAGGTTGTGTATAATACAGCTACTGTGTCACAACACTGATACAGTTTTAGTGTAGGTATAATTACAGCTACTGTGTCACAACACTGTACAGTGGTAGTGTATAATACAGCTACTGTGTCACAACACTAGGTCTACTGTCACACACAGTCAGTAGGTAGTGTATAATACAGCTACTGTCACACAGTACGTGGTAGTGTATAATACAGCACTGTGACAACACGTACAAGTAGGTGTGTATAATACAGCTATGTCACAACACTGACAGTGGTTGTTAATACAGCTACTGTGTCACAACACTGTACAGTAGGTAGTGTATAATACAGTACTTTGTCACAACACTGTCAGTAGGTTGTGTATAATAGCTACTGTGTCACAACACTGTACAGTAGGTAGTGTATATACTCAGCTCTGTGTCACAACACAGTACAGTAGGTAGTGTATAATCTACAGCTACTGTGTACACACAGTAGTAGTGGTGTGTAATACAGCTATGTGTCACAAACACAGTACAGTTGCAGTGGATATACAGCTACTGTGTCACAACACTGTACAGTATATTAAATATGACAACCCTACTGTGTGACACACTGTACAGTAAAGGTGGTTGTGTAATAAGTCTGTGTCACAACACAGTACAGTAGGTAGTGTATAAAACAGCTACTGTGTCACAACACTGTACGTAGGTAGTGTATAATACAGCTATTGTGTCACAACACAGTACAGTAGTAGTGGTTATATCCAGCTACTGTCACACACAGTAGTTAGGTAGTGTATAGTACAGTACTGTCACAACACTGTGTAGGTTGTGTATCACAGTACTGTGGTCACAACAGATGTAGGGGTGTGTATAATAACGTATATGTACATTACTGCTGTGTCATGACAGTAGGTAGTGTGTAATCAGGTGTTGAGTAGGTAGGTAGTGGCTGTGTCTGTAGTAGGTAGTTGTCGCTGGGGTGTGTCATGTGCTAGGTTGTGTATAATATGACAGTGGGGCTGGTGTCACTGTGTCACGAGCACAAGTACGTGTACAAGTACGTAGTAGTGATAATACAGCTATGTGGGGGGGCATGTACGTGGTAGTCACTGTCACACTGTACTGCTGAGTAGTAGTAGTGATTAATACAGCTACTGTGTCACAACACTGTAGTAGGTGTGTAACTAATGTCACAGACAGTATGTGTCAGCACACAGTACAGTAGGTTGTGTGAATCAGTGTGAATACGTAGGTAGCTACTGTGTATTGTGTATTAATCAGCTACTGGGTTGGGTCAGTACGTAGGTAGTGATAATACAGCTACTGTGTTCACAATGTACATTGGTAGTGTTTAATTAGTAGGTAATTGGTGTGTATAACATGTCTCTGGTAGTGTCTGTGTACATACTGTACAGTAGTAGTGTAATACAGCTACTGTGTCACAACATTTGTACAGTAGGTGTGTTTTAATAACAGCTACTGTGTCATCAAACACAACAGTACAGTATAGTGTATATAACAGCTACTGTGTCACACACATGTACAGTAGGTTGTGTATAATACAGCTACTGTGTCACAACACAGTAGTAGGTGTGTATAATACAGCTACTGTGTCACAACACGTACAGTAGGTTAGTGTAATACAGCTACTGTGTCTCAACACTGTACAGTAGGTAGAATGGAATATTAATACAGCTACTGTGTCACAACACTGTACAGTAGGTAGTGTGTAACAGCTACTGTGTCACAACACTGTACAGTTAGGTAGTGTATAATACAGCTACTGTTTTTCACAACACTGTACAGTAGGTAGTGATAATACAGATATTGTGTCACAACACAAGTACATATTGGTAGTGTAAATACAGCTACTGTGTCACAACACAGTACAGTAGGTAGTGTATAATAAACAGCTACTTTGTGTCACACAACTGTACAGTAGGTAGTGTATAAATACAGCTACTGTGTCACAACACTGTACAGTAGGTAAGTGTAAATACAGCTACTTTTTTGTGTCACAACACTGTACAGTAGTATGGCTGGTTGTGTATAATACAGCTACTGTGTCACAACACTGTCAGTAGGTAGTGTGTAAACACAGCTACTGTGTCACAACATGTACAGTAGGTAGTGTATAATACAGCTACTTTGTCACAACACTGTACAGTAGGTAGTGTATAAATACAGCTACGTGTCACAACACTTTGTGCAGTAGGTAGTGTATAATACAGCTACTGTGTAACACACTGTACAGTAGGTTGTGTAATACAGTACTATGTCCAACAACTGTACAGTAGGTTTTGTGTTTAATTACAGCTACTGTGTCACAAACACTGTTTACAGTAGGTTGTGATTATACAGTTACTTTGTCTCAACACTGTACAGTAGGTTGTGTATAATACAGTACTGTGTCACAACACAGTACGTTGTGTATAATTCAGCTACTGTGTCACAACACAGTACAGTAGGTTGTTGTTCAATAATAGCTACTGTGTCACAAACTCAGTAAAATAAGTTTGTGTATAATACAGCTACTGTGTCACAACACAGTACAGTAGGCAGTGTATAATACAAGCTACTGTGTCACAACACAGTACAAGTATAGTGAATAATAAAAGCTACTGTGTCACAACACTGTACAGTAGGGTAGTGTGTAATCAGTACTGCAACTGTTTTTCACAAACACTGTACAAGTAGTAGGTAGTGTTATAATACAGCTACTTTGTGTCACAACACGTTACAGTAGGTAGTGTATAATACAGCTATTGTGTCACAACACAGTACAGTAGGTAGTGTATAATACAGCTACTTTGTCACAACACAGTACAGTAGGTAGTGTATAATACAGCTACTGTGTCACAACACTGTACAGTAGGTAGTGTATAATACAGCTACTGTGTCACAACACTGTACAGTAGGTAGTGTGTAATACAGCTAGGTGTGTACATCCATTGTACAGTAGGTAGTGTTTGAATACAGCTACTGTGTCACAACACTGTACAGTAGGTAGTGTATAATACAGCTACTGTGTCACAACACTGTACACGTAGGTATGTATATACAGCTACTTTGTCCAACACACCTGTACAAGTAGGTAGGTGTATAATACAGTACTGTGTCACTACACAGTACAGTAAGGTAGTGTATAATACAGCTACTGTAGTACACACTGTACAGTAGGTAGTGTATATCAGCTACTGTGTCACAACACTTGTACAGTAGGTTGTATAATACAGCTACTGTGTCACAACACTGTACAGTAGGTAGTGTTATATACAGCTACGTTGTCACAACACTGTACAGTAGGTTGTGTATAATAAACAGTACTGTGTCACAAACACTGTACAGTATAGTGTATAATACAGCTCTGACTGTGGTCACAACACACCAGTACAGTAGGTAGTGTATGATAGCGACTGTGTACACAACACATGTACAGTAGGTAGTGTATAATACAGCTACTGTGTCACAACACAGTACAGTACAGTGTATAATACAGCTTACTGTCCACCAACACATGTACAGTAGTTTAGTGTATAATACAGCTACTGTGTCTCAAAACACAGTACAGTAGGTAGTGTATTTAATACAGCTACTTACTGTGTCACACACTGTACAGTAGGTAAAAGTGTATAATACAGCTACTGTGTCACAACACTGTACAGTAGGTAGTGTAATAATATAGCTATGTGTCACACAACCAAAAGTACAGTAGGTAGTGTATAATACAGCTACCTTGACACAACACTTTGTACAGTAGGTAGTGTATAAATACAGCTTTTATTTGTCACACACCAGTACAGTAGGTAGTGTATAATACAGCTACTGTGTCACAACACTGTACAGTAGGTAGTGTATAATACATTACTGTGTCACAACATCTGTACAGTAGGTTGTGTTTAAATACAGCTACTGTGTCACACAGTACAGTGGTAGTGTATAATACAGCTTTACTGTTCACAACACTGTACAGTAGGTAGTGTATAATACAGCTACTGTGTCACAACACTGTACATAAGGTAGAGTGTAAATACCAGCTTTACTGTGTCACAACATTGTACAGTAGGTAGTGTATAATACAGCTACTGTGTCACAACACTGTACAGTAGGTAGTGTATAATACAGCTACTGTGTCACAACACTGTGCAGTAGGTTGTGTATAATACAGCTACTGTGTCACAACACAGTACAGTATAGTGTATAATACAGCGTGTCACAACATTGTACAGTAGGTTGTGTATAATACAGCTACTGTGTCACAACACTGTACAGTAGGTAGTGTATAATACAGCTACTGTGTCACAACACTGTACAGTAGGTAGTGTATAATAAAGCTACTGTGTCACAACACTGTACAGAATAGTGTATAATATAGCTACTGTTTTCACAACACTGTACAGTAGGTAGTGTATAATACAGCTACTGTGTCACAACACTGTACAGTAGGTAGTGTATAATACAGCTACTGTGTCACAACACAGTACAGTAGGTAGTGTATAATACAGCTACTTTGTCACAACACTGTACAGTAGGTTGTGTATAATACAGCTACTGTGTCACAACACTGTACAGTAGGTAGTGTATAATACAGCTACTTTGTCACAACACTGTACAGTAGGTTGTGTATAATACAGCTACTGTGTCACAACACTGTACAGTAGGTAGTGTATAATACAGCTACTGTGTCACAACACTGTACAGTAGGTAGTGTATAATACAGCTACTTTGTCACAACACAGTACAGTAGGTAGTGTATAATACAGCTACTTTGTCACAACACAGTACAGTAGGTAGTGTATAATACAGCTACTGTGTAACAACACTGTACAGTAGGTAGTGTATAATACAGCTACTATGTCACAACACTGTACAGTAGGTTGTGTTTAATACAGCTACTGTGTCACAACACTGTACAGTAGGTTGTGTATAATACAGTTACTTTGTCACAACACTGTACAGTAGGTTGTGTATAATACAGCTACTGTGTCACAACACAGTACAGTATAGTGTATAATACAGCTACTGTGTCACAACACAGTACAGTAGGTAGTGTATAATACAGCTACTGTGTCACAACACAGTAAAGTAGGTTGTGTATAATACAGCTACTGTGTCACAACACTGTACAGTAGGTAGTGTATAATACAGCTACTGTGTCACAACACTGTACAGTAGGTAGTGTATAATACAGCTACTGTGTCACAACACTGTACAGTAGATAGTGTATAATACAGCTACTGTGTCACAACACTGTACAGTAGGTTGTGTATAATACAGCTACTGTGTCACAACACTGTACAGTAGGTTGTGTATAATACAGCTACAGTATAGTGTTTAAATACAGCTACTGTGTCACAACACTGTACAGTAGGTTGTGTATAATACAGCTACTGTGTCACAACACTGTACAGTAGGTAGTGTATAATACAGCTACAGTATAGTGTATAATACAGCTACTGTGTCACAACACTGTACAGTAGGTCGTGTATAATACAGCTACTGTGTCACAACACTGTACAGTAGGTAGTGTATAATACAGCTACTGTGTCACAACACAGTACAGTATAGTGTATAATACAGCTACTGTGTCACAACACAGTACAGTATAGTGTATAATATAGCTACTGTGTCACAGCACAGTACAGTATAGTGTATAATACAGCTACTGTGTCACAACACTGTACAGTAGGTAGTGTATACTACAGCTACTGTGTCACAACACTGTACAGTATGTAGTGTATAATATAGCTACTGTGTCACAACACTGTACAGTAGGTAGTGTATAATACAGTACTGTGTTCCACAATCATGTACATTAAGTAGTGTATAATACAGCTCTGTGTCACAACACAGTACAGTAGGTTGTGTGTAATTACAGCTACTGTGTCACAACACTGTACAGTAGGTTGTGTATAATACAGCTATGTGTCACAAACCTGTACATTAGGTGGTATAATACAGCTACTGTGTCACAACCCACTGTACGTAGGTAGTGTATATTACAGCTACTGTTGTCACAACACGTACAGTAGGTAGTGTATAATACAGCTACGACTAGGTAGTGTATAATAACAGCTTACGGTGTCACAACACTGTACAGTAGGGTAGTGTTTATAATACAGCTACTGTGTCACAACACTGTACAGTAGGTAGGTGTATAATACAGCTACTGTTGTCAGAATACTGTACAGTACTAGTGTATAATACAGCTACTGTCACAACACCTGTCAGTAGGTGTGTATAAATATAGTACTGTGTCACAGCTGTAGTATATTTGTATTAATACAGCTAGTGTGTTCACACACTGTACAGTAGGTAGTGTATAATACAGCTACTGTCACAACACTGTACAGTATGTAGTGTATAATATAGCTACTGTGTCACAACACTGAACAGGTAGGTAGTGTTTTAATTTTAAACAGTAAAAGGTACTGTGTCACTTACACAGTACAGTAAGGGTAGTGTGTTTAAACTACAACTACTGTGTACAACACTGTACAGTGTTAGTGTGTAATACAGCTACTGTGTCACAACACGTACAGTAGGTAGTGTAAAATACAGCTACTGTCACAAACACTGTCAGTAGGTAGTGTGGTTAATACAGCTACTTGTGTCCACAAACTGCAGAAGGTGTGTATAATAACAGCTACTGTGTCACAAAACACTGTACAGTTGGTTAGTAAGTGTAATAATACAGCTACTGTGTAACACTACTGTACAAGTAGTGTGTTTATAATTAGCTACTGTGTCACAACCACAGTACAGTAGGTCAGTGTATACAGCTACTTTGTCACAACACAGTACAGTAGTAGTGTGTATTACAGCTACTGTGTCACACACAGTACAGTAGGTAGTGTGTATACAGCTACTGTGTCACAACAGTACAGTAGTATGTATAATACAGCGTACAAGTATTACGTGTATGATACAGCTACTGTGGTCACAACAACTGTACAGTAGGTAGTGTGGTAACTACAGCTACTGTGTCACAACACAGTACCAGTAGGTAGGTGTTATTAAACAGCTAACAGGTCCACAACACTGTACAGTAGTAGTGTTGTTTAATACTGCCTACTGTGGTCACAACATGGTACTGTGTCACAAACACTGTACAGTAGGTTTGTGTATAATACAGCTTATGTTTTGTCACAACCACTGTTACAGTAGGTTGGTGTATAATACAGCTTACTGGTTGTCACAAACTTGTACTGTAGTAGTGTATAATACGTACTGTGTCCCACAATTTGTACAGTAGTAGTGTTTATTTATACAGCTACTGTGTCACAAACATGTACAGTAGGTAGTGTATAATACAGCTACTGTGTCACAAACTGTACAGTAGTAGTGTATTAATACAGCTACTTGTGGTTTTCACAACATTGTACCAGTAGGTAGTGGTCTTATACAGCTACTGTGTCACTACACTGTACAGTATTAGTGTATATACTTGTACTGTGTTCATCAAACTGTACGTAGTAGTGTCCATATACAGCTACCTGTTGTCACACACTGTAAAGTAGGTAGTGTATTTTATACAGCTATGTGTGTCACAAATCACTTGTACAGTAGGTAGTGTAATAATACAGCTACTGTGTCACAAAACACTGTACAGTAGGTAGTGTATAATTAGCTACTGTGTCACAACAAACAGTACACAGTAGGGTGTGTGAAATACAGCTACTGTGTCACAAACACAGTACAGTAGAGTGTGTAATCAGCTACTGTGTCACAACACAGTACGGTAGGTAGTGTGTAATACAGCTACTGTGTAACAAAAACACACAGTACAGTAGGGTAGTGCATATACAAGCTGTACAGTATAGTGTATAATACAGCTACTGTGTCACAAAAAACAACTGTAAAACGTACAGTAGGTAGTGTGTAATACAGCTACTGTGTCACAACACAGTACAGTAGGTAGTGTATAATACAGCTACTGTGTCACAACACTGTACAGTAGGTAGTGTGTAATACAGCTACTGTGTCACAACATTGTACAGTAGGACCTCTCTAAACAGGACAACTACTAGAAACAAAATTTCTACCTCACTCCATACCTCTCGCGAGGGTAGCAATTTAACCTCATCTCTTTAATGTAATGCATGGAAGAGTGATTTTTGCAATCGGGTATCCGGCATGTTTGATAAGTTAGCGATATAAAACTGTCACAGCTGTGTCAATTAATTATTAATGAAGAATATACACATGCAGAAATGTTACATGTATATCTTGTAAATTTGAAAGCTTCATTTCGTTATGTTGAATGTTGAACAACAACTAGAGAAAAGATGGCTTCCATTGGAAAATGATTTCCCTGTTCTATTATTTTTGGCAATTTACTAGTTCTACATCAAAGATTAAGGTATAAAATATACAGTTTACTAAATTTGTACCTACATGCAACAGGTTTTGGTATGCACTTTGGTTGCTCACATTTTTTTAATGGGTCAAATTGTAGCCGTAGATAACATATCGGAGGCGAATTATTGTAGCTAGACAACTACATAACCTCTGTTTGCTGAATTCTGTTTCATTGTCAATTCACTTCAGTGCTAATAGCTGTTCATGATGTCAAAGCACATGTACATTGCCTTGCAGTATTCATATGCATGGACATGATGGAGTACAGTGGAACATCTCAAAACCGGACACCCTGGGAGGTCCCCAGGGTGTCCGGCTTAGAGAGGTTCCACTGTAGCATAAATTACATCATTGTAATAGTTGACTTTTAACCCTGACAATGCTATCTTAATTTTTTGTCGTCGGCTGTCTATTTTTCATTTTCCATTTTTATCATCAAAAACATGCTTTGACAGCATTTTAAAATAATTTACAACATGGTTTGACAGCACTTTAGAATCATTTTCATTGGAAATGATTCTGAAGTGCTGTCAAACAATGTTTTTATTGAGAAATAAGGCAAGATATAAAATTGATGATAAAAATGGAAATTAGAAAATAAACCGCAGACGACAACAAGAGCTGTATGAGAACAGTATTGCTCGACTACGAGGGTTGTCTACGAGGGTTGTCGATGTACACATATGTTAAATGTAGGTCAAGGTCAAATATAGGTCAGGGGTTATTGATGTACATCAGTAGGAGATGAAGTTGTCCAAGTATGGTGGGTGTAGGGCCAGGAGTATTCCATATACAAGGTTGACTAAAAACCTTAACCAAGGGGAATAAACTAAGTAATTGAAGAGGAAATGTAGGTGAAGGTCAAATATAAGTCAGGGGTTGTTGATGTACATCACTAGGAGATAAAGTTGTCCAAGTATGGTTGGTGTAGGGCCAGGAGTATTCCATATACAAGCTTGACTAAAAACCTTAACCAAGGGGAATTAACTAAGTAATTGAAGAGGAAATGTAGGTCAAGGTCAAATATAGATCAGGGGTTATTGATGTACATCCCTATGAGAAAAGGTTGTCCAAGTATGGTGTCTGTATGCACAATAGTATTCCATCTACAAGCTTGACTAAAAACCTTAACCAAGGTTGACTAAAAACCTCAACCAAGGGGAATTAAGTAAGTAATTCAAGGTTAAATGTAGGTCAAGGTCAAATATAGGTCAGGGGTTGTTGTCCAAGTAGGAGATGAAGTTGTCCAAGTATGGTGGGTGTAGGGCCAGGAGTATTCCATATACAAGCTTGACTAAAAACCTTAACCAAGGCGCGACGCCAACGCCGACGACGCCGACGCCGGGGTGACTACATAGGCTCTACCTATTCTTCCAATAGTCGAGCTAAAAATTAAGATAGCAGATTAGTGGTGTAAGGGTTAAGATTGTTACGGAACAGATGAGACGGCGCATACCAAGCCATCTTATCAGAATCTGCAGTTTTTGTCAGATTTGTTTAAAGAACTGTATGAAATAACCCTTTCCTGGAGTAATGGAATAGTCCAAAAATGATCACGGAACAGTCTATGTCAGATATTTAGGGGAGTCATCTCTATGACATCAGAATCTGCAGTTTTTGTCAGTATTTTTTAGAACTGTGTAAAATTACGAGTGGTCTCGTCTGGATCTGCAATTTTTGTCGGTTTCATTTAGAATTCTTTAAAATTACCCTTTCCAGAGTAATGGAATAGTCCCAAAAGGACCACGGATCAGTCGATGTCAGATATTTAGGGGTGAAAGAGCTACAGGATCGTACCTGGTGCTGCAGTTGGAGTTCCATGTGCAGGCTGTTGTGTGATCCGACCTGAAAAACAAAATATATGGTTGTGACTGGTGAAAGGGGTCTTATGGGAGTTCTGACCAGTGTAGCTGCTGATCACATTGTACATTCCTGCAGTTTTACAACCATTTATATTTATTGTTAGAAGCATGACAGGGTTTCATCGATGTTTGTTGGGATTTAAAGGTACATGCCCACTCAGTAGGCACAAAATGTTCTTTTTAGGAATTAAATAAGTGTATATTGTGTCACCATTCCACCAGTTCTAAAAATTACAAGTGCCCGCTATACACATACAAGAATTCCGCCACGGAAGCGGTGTCGCGCCTGCCGAGGCATTTGACCGTGAACATTACAAGTAAATAAATGACCTTGACCTTGAGAATTTGGATGTGGGTGTGTGTGTAATGAAGCATCGTCCATAGACAAACATTGATGTGAAATATTATCAAAGTCTGGCAAGGGGTTAAAGAGATATTGTGAAAAAACAATAACTTTAATGCATTTCTGTTACAAAACCGGTGAACATCACAAGTAAATAAATGACCTTGACCTTCAGAATTTGGATGTGGGGGTGTGCGTAATGAAGCATCATCCCTAGACAAACATTGATGTGAAATATTATCAAAGTCTGGCAAGGGGTTAAAGAGATATTGTGAAAAAACAATAAGTTTAACGCATTTCTGTTACAAAACCGGTGAACATTACAAGTAAATATATGACCTTGACCTTCATAATTTGGATGTGGGGGTGTGGGTAATGAAGCATCATCCATAGACAAACATTGATGTGAAATATTATCAAAGTCTGGCAAGGGGTTAAAGAGATACATGTATTGTGAAAAAACAATAACTTTCAACGCATTTCTGTTACAAAACCGGTGAACATTACAAGTAAATAAATGACCTTGACCTTCAGAATTTGGATGTGGGGGTGTGCGTAATGAAGCATCATCCCATGACAAATATTGATGTGAAATATTATCAAAGTGTGGCAAGGGGTTAAAGAGATATTGTGAAAAAACAATAACTTTAACGCATTTCTGTTACAAAACCGGTGAACATAAAAAGTAAATATATGACCTTGACCTTGAGAATTTGGATGTGAGGGTGTGCGTAAGGAAGCATCATCCCATGACAAACACTGATATGAAATATTATCAAAGTCTGGCAAGGGGTTAAAGAGATATTGTGAAAAAACAATAACTTTAACGTATTTGCCTTACAAAAAAAACGAACGACACGGACGACGCGGAAAAAGCGCCGACTATAGTCGCGCTTCTGCTAAAGCAGGCGCGACAATAATCATTTAGTAATATTTATTTTACTGATAGTGACGTGCGGTGGTATCAGGCTATTTTCATATGCAAATGAGGCATGATTATTTTTAATTATTTATACTAATTAAATGCGTCACCTAAAAAATGATATTTTCTACAGATTATAAAGTATGATCATTGCACATCAAAAAGTAAATACAGAGAATAAATAATAATGTCCTTTAGTATTTTAATGAAACACGGTTATCGCCCCTGATATCAGTGTGAACATTTACGTCTGATATAAAATGTATAATAATGTCAATTAATATGTGGGGTAATGGTGAATGAATGTTTATTTTGCCAAAAAATGTCTCTGATGATGTCTGATATAAAGAACATTTTTTGCCTACTGAGTGTACCTTTAACGGCCTATCAACAGCTAAGGTCATTTAAGGCTGGGTCAATGGGTTTAGTACTAACTCCCATATATTACCTGTACAAATGGGGGGAAAATCCCAAAATCATAACTGAATATTTACAATAAAAATAATACATATTCAGCCCTGAAATCAGAATAATCCTGATCTGATGCCAGGTTCTAGCCACACCAGAATCACTTGGCCCCCTCCCTAAAGCAGTAGGGTCAGTACTAATCTTACTACTTTTATAATGGGCAATAACCCAATTCAACTCCCGGATAAAAACGTACACGAGGGCCAATCCAGGCAAATCGTGATTCCTATAAGGAGGAACCTCTACCATTAATTTACCCTTTGCACACACGTGTGGACAGACTGGATATCATTTATCATCAAAAACATGTCTTGACAGCACTTCAGAATCATTTCCATTGGAAATGATTCTGAAGTGCTGTCAAACCATGTTTTTAATGAGAAATTAGCAAATCCACAAAGGCATCATTATCACTACATTATCACTATCACTACATTATCACTACATTATCACTACATTATCACATTATCACTACATTATCACTACATTATCACTACATTATCACTACATTATCACTAAGCTAATCCCCTTGCTGGCAGTCTTGATAATACATTTTTTTTTAAACAATTTTGCCTTACAAACAAGGTGAACATAAGTCCTCAGTGACCTTGACCTTGAGCGGTCAGTCAGGTGTGGGTCATATGCAAAGCAAAGCACCATCCATAGACAAACATTGTGGCCAGATATTATCAAAATCAGTGAAGTAGTTCATGAGTTATTGAAAAATGAAGGGTGTACTAACATATGGATGCATGCATGCATGCACAAACATATGTACATGGACAAACATATGTACATGGACAAACATATGTACATGCACAAACATATGTACATGGACAAACATATGTACATGGACAAACATATGTACATGGACAAACATATGTACATGCACAAACATATGTACATGGACAAACATATGTACATGGACAAACATATGTACATGCACAAACATATGTACATGCACAAACATATGTACATGGACAAACTGGACAAACATATGTACATGGACAAACATATGTACATGGACAAACATATGTACATGCACAAACATATGTACATGGACAAACATATGTACAATGACAAACATGTACATGGACAAACAATACATGGACAAACAAATACATGACACAACATATGAACATGGACAATAACATATGTGCCATGGCACCAAAAATATAGTAACATGGACCAAAACATATGGGTACAAACGGACAAACCATATGGTACCATGGACAAACATAAAATGGGACAAACATTATGTAACATGGACAAAAATTATAAGTACATGGACAAACAAATATTTGTACATGCTTTGCAAACAAAATATGTACATGCATGCACAAACATATGTACATGCACAAACATATGTACATGCACAAACATATGTACATGGACTAAAGCTATATCCCCTCTTGCCTATTGGCGAGGGGATAATACATCCAGTTGAGGTCACAAACCATGGCGAAACACAGATTACCAGGCTAGTGTCTCATACGTATCAGTCAAGGCTAGGGAATGCGTAGGAATCCTGAGGCGAGTACCATTACTTTGCTAGATAAGTATACTTTGCAATGTTCATGAAATAGGCTACAGTAGCCTATTTCACGAACATTGCAAAGTATACTTATCTAGCAAAGTATACTTTGAGGGAGAAATTTTCAATTTAAGGATAAATTTATTAATTTTTATTATACTGAATTTATTACATTATCACAGCCATTTTGGCTGTGATAATGTAATAAATTCAGTATGATAATTCTGCATACTTTTAATCATCAAATATATGCAGTCGTTAGTTCTATATGAAATAATGCATTTCGGAAAAAATAAATGATTAATCCCTCAAAGTATACTTTGCTAGAAAAGTATACTTTGCAATGTTGGTGAAATCGGCTACTGAGCCGTGCCTGATAAATTTGACATCAAAAGGCACTGGCATGGTATTCAATTAATCAGGTAACATTTTATACAATAGCAATACAATACAATACAATAGCATGCTCCAGATAAGCTGCGTATTTGCGTAAATACCAAATTAAACTTGCCAAAACCCCAATTGAAATCAGTAGTAGTGAGTAGCAATCTATTCAATAAGTGCGGTCTGCTGATGTGTAAACAGTAGTGCGATTCTATTTTACCAAATTAACATTTTGAAATACCCAATTGCTTCAGAAATAATGGGAGTGACAATACTCAATTACTAATTCCTTATCTGGAGCCCTGCAATGGAATCAGCAAATATGATGTGGATTTTGTTAAAAAGAACACAGACTTGTAATTGTTTGTGTTTAGTCACTCTGCGAAGAGTTTTCAACTATAATTGGACTTCATGAGATACACATTCCTATCTTCTTTGTATTGTATTATAATGTATAGATATTATGTACTTCAAGAAATGAATATTGTCTACCAACCAACAGAAACTTACAATTGGAATTGGAATGTCCTTGAATGGCAAATACATCTCCTTTCGCAGGATTGGCTGAAATGGAACAAATATAAAGTTTGACAATGTCCAGTCGTGGGTGTCGTATACCCTGTAGTGAGGGTGTGTGAGTCTTAGCTTAATCACTGAGCTGTGGGATGAGTGAAACAACAAGACGTGTTTACTGCTTGGATATATTACTAAGACTAACGATAGTAACGACTCAGTGGCCGTTGCAGTCACACAGATATAAACAGAGCATGTGCACTGGATGCTGGGGTTCAAGGTGAATACATGGAGATACTGTCAATTATATACAGGGTGTTGTCATAAGTAAGTTTGTTAAAATACTACAGTGGGTAAACGCTTGCCGTGGCACGAGGGAACTGTTTGAACCCCAAGGCCGTAGGCTGACAGCTGATTTACACATACATATTCCGGGGATGCAGTACACGTCGCGTCAATTTCAAAATTTCAGTGTGACCGTTGTGAACTGGTCTGGTGACGTAATGGCGCATTCTAGTAACGTCATGAGACACATGCATTACGTAAGTATTGGCTTGGCCTCGGAATGAGCATTGTCTACAGCCATGGTCAAACAGCACGAGCTGTACGTTTGAACACGGCTGTGAGCGGTGTGAAACAACGGCAGTCATGTAACAATATGCAAAAGATATACAACAAATATACAGCATTACAGCAAATAAACAGCAACTATACATCATACAGTCGAGCACCAGTACCTCGAACATCAGTATCTCGATGATATCCCCTATCTCGATGATTCGCTAAAGTCCCGAATTATATCCTTATTTGTTTAATATAAATTTCCTCGGCTATCTAGAACATGCCCTATCTCGTATAATTCTCTATCTCGACTGTTCATTCTGTCCCCTTCGTATAAAAATACGTTAAAAATCACTTCGCTATCTCGATCACATAAACGCTTGGGTAAATCACCTAAACGCCTGGCTGCCAAGATCGATATGGTTAACACTAATTTTCAAAACCTATTATCAAACAAAACAAAATAAATTCACACCTGCCTCGGGTTGTTTGAGTGTTTGACATGATTCATTAAGCATATCACGCTGGTCCTTTAAGCAATTCACTGAGAGTTGTGACGCCACCTGTAATGTTGGGTAGTTTACTACCTTTGGTCATTATTATTTTGTAAAATATTCGACCATGGCGCTTCATCGCTATCTCGAACCTAGTCCTATCTCGACTAAAATACGATCTCCGTTCGAGATACTGGTGCTCGACTGTATATACATCACATACAACGGTCATTAACTCTTTGCATGCTGGGAAATGTGTGGGCTATAAATAGTTCAAAACTTGCGGACAAAAATTCATCATATTTTCTTGTATTTCTCCCCGTAAATATCATGAATATGTCTTGGAATTTCATTAGAATTGAGTCCTGAGGACTCAATTCCAATGAAATGTCACGTCATATTTACAGAGAGAAATAAAACATATACTCCTAATTCGTTTGGCAGATATTTTCGCCGCTAGCATGCAAAGAGTTAAGTAAGTAGTGCTATTTCATTTAATTTAGGAAATTGACACATTTTTCTTCGACCAGTATGAAATATTACCATTACAATTATATACCGGGAATTGTCGATGACTGATGTTATCAACGTAACTGTCATGCAATCGACTAAATGATTTAATCAAGAAAGAGAGAACCAGAACGGAATAGCCAAATAGGTAAAAGCAAATGATCGGCACATACATATTTCAAAACAGTTTGGTTGTGGTCTTCATCAAGATGCAATGTCATAAAAATCATGTGTTGGTTGTTATATTATTAATGTTATATGTCTATGACTGTAATAACACTATATATAGGGACACCATTTGTTTTTGGAAACCCCTATTTTATTTTATAAGGGTTTCTCAAAACAAATTATGTCCCAATATAGAGTTATTGTGGTAACTCAGCACAGCGATACTGTTCATAAATATTAGGACAAACTTTGTTTTCAGAAACCATATATCGGGTGGACAAAAAAATATCCCCAAGTTTCAAAATCAATCAATTCCACCATTTGCATTGTTGGAGCCCGATTTTTTATTTTAGATCCAAAAACTTTATTACAACTATCAGGTTCGACAATGTTCAGCCCTGATGGCAAATGTTTACCTATGGATGGACATGGTCGAACGTTATTGTTACATTTCCATCGAAATATCAAACATTTTGAGCATATATACAGCACATTCGGTACGTTGATTACCTGCTCCATTCAAACTCCTCTGTACCGAATCAGACTTTCAGTAAGCTTTCCCAGCACAACCCCTGTGGTTCCGATATACATGTACACTGGCTAAATCCATCTTTTTACATCTGGGGTCATTTCACTAAACTTCGAGAAGTTTGTCAGTGCAAAACTTTATTTTAGAATAACATTTACACTGGAAGACAAGTTGCATATGCAGCCTATGCTCAATAAATGTAAATCCAATAATTGTTTACAAAAAAAAATTGTTAATTTGAAACTTACAGACTATCATAATTTTGCACTTACAAACATTTTAGTCGTAAAAAGTTAGTGAAACGCTCCCCTGGTTCCCAGTTCTACTTACTGAATCCCCAATGGGCCATGCTGGTTCCTGGCGCATAGTAGAAGGTTGGTTTATTGTCGCCTTGCTCGTAGAAGCAGGAGCCCCTCGTGGAGATCATCATCCATCCATAGGCATCGCAGTTGTTCGACGTCGAAGTGTGACTACTCGCGTAGAACTGACGTCCGTGGTTCGGGTCTCTGGTAACATGGGTATAGTCATGAGAAAATGGAGCAAAATGGTATGTCCTGGCAACAGCTAAGGTCATACAGAGATGGTTGGCATGTTGATGAAATGCCATGACCGACCACAGATGGTTGTCTTGGTAATAGGATGGTAGTATAAAATTCTGTTTAGACATGTAGAAAACAAAAAGATTTGTGTACCATATTCATAGTGTAGTAACTTTGTATTTATATATATTTTCAAAATCACTGTACAATTTTTTTCTATGAAATCATGATTTTGACTTGTATGAGAATTATCTTAAATGTGGACAGTAAATATTCCATTGCAGGATTTAATGTCCATCTATGATAATAGCCAGTAGTATATATTCTCTTCTTACCCAAATATTGCGAAGTAGAATGTGTGGCAGATTTAATGTCAGTTCATATTAATAGCCAAATGTAGGTTGGCTGGAAAAAAGTTAACAGTCAGTAAATACAGCAGGGATTAAACTACCATGCCTCCAGGGGCCTTATATGGCCCCTTCACCAAGCCTAGCTAGGGGCCTTTTATTTTTCCCAAAATGTAAAATCAATTCCCAATTGCAAAAGTAAAACAAAGTGTCATCACAAATATAATGGTCATAAACTTGATAACCTACTCAAGGCAATGCTGTAGAAAGAATCTCAATGCAGTTACAACTCACTTGGAAATCTTTGAAGTGCATGGGAGCAACCTTCTATTTTGCTTGCCAAATTTGCAAGGATGTCACATTTCCCAATTTACCATTAGCCTATTTCACCAACATTGCAAAGTATACTTTTCTAGCAAAGTACACTTTGAGGGAGAAATTTTCAATTTTAGGATAAATTTATTATTTTTTATTATACTGAATTTATTACATTTTGGCTGTGATAATAAATTCAGTATAATAATTCTGCATACTTTTAATCATCAAATATATGAAGTCGTTAGTTCTATATGACATAACGCATTTCGGTAAAAATAAATGATTACACCCTCAAAGTATATTTTGCTAGAAAAGTATACTTTGCAATGTTGGTGAAATAGGCTACTGATTCACACGCTATGTTTTCCCAAAATCTATATCAAGGGCCCCTTCCCAAAATGTGTGGTTTAATCCCTGTACAGTGAGACCTCTCTAAACCGGACGCCCTGGGGATCTCCCAGGGTGTCCGGTTCAGAGAGGTCTCACTGTATTCTATTCGTACCCAGCAATTGCAAAGTAGTCGTGTGTGGCAGACTTAATGTCGGTCCATGTGGAGCTAATGATTCTGTCTGGAGTAAACCAGCTGTTCTTGTCCGCTCCCGTCGCGTTGAATACGATGTTGGCTTTCTCTATGCTATTGTTGTAGATGGACACCTTGATCTGAAATGGTCATGTTGTGTAAGACATTGGGACAAGGCTTACCTGATTGAGACTTAGGGGTGACAGCATTAAGACATGAGGATGACCGTTACCTGATTGAGATTTAGGGGCGACAGCATTAAGACCAACAATTACCTTATTGAGACTTAGGGGTGACAGCATTAAGACATTAGACCAACAATTACCTGATTGAGACTTAGGGGTGACAGCAATAAGACATTAGGACAACGATTACATGATTGAGACTTAGGGGTGACAGCATTAAGACATTAGGACAACGATTACGTGATTGAGACTTAGGGGTGACAGCATTAAGACCAACAATTACCTTATTGAGACTTAGGGGTGACAGCATTAAGACATTAGACCAACAATTACCTGATTGAGACTTAGGGGTGACAGCATTAAGACATTAGGACAATCATTACCTGATTGAGATTTAGGGGCGACAGCATTAAGACCAACAATTACCTTATTGAGACTTAGGGGTGACAGTATTAAGACATTAGGACAACGATTACATGATTGAGACTTAGGGGTGACAGCATTAAGACATTAGGACAACGATTACCTGATTGAGACTTAGGGGTGACAGCATTAAGACCAACAATTACCTTATTGAGACTTAGGGGTGACAGCATTAAGACATTATGACAACAATTGCCTGATTGACACTTACGGGTGACAGCATTAAGACCAACGATTACCTGATTGAGACTTAGGGATGACAGCATTAAGACATTAGACCAACAATTACCTGATTGAGACTTAGGGGTGACAGCATTAAGACATTAGGACAATCATTACCTGATTGAGATTTAGGGGCGACAGCATTAAGAATAACGATTACCTTATTGAGACTTAGGGGTGACAGCATTAAGACATTAGGACAACAATTACCTGATTGAGACTTAGGGGTGACAGCATTAAGACCAACGATTACCTTATTGAGACTTAGGGGAGACAGTATTAAGACATTAGGACAACAATTACCTGAACTTAGGGGTGACAGCATTAAGACATTAGGACAACAATTACCTGATTGAGACTTAGGGGTGACAGAAGTACGACATTAGACCAACAATTACCTGATTGAGACTTAGGGATGACATCATTACGACATTAGGACAACAATTACCTGATTGAGACTTAGGGGTGACAGCATTAAGACATTAGACCAACAATTACCTGATTGAGACTTAGGGGTGACAGCAGTACGACATTAGACCAACAATTACCTGATTGAGACTTAGGGATGACATTATTACGGCATTAGGACAACAATTACCTGATTGAGACTTAGGGGTGACAGCATTAAGACATTAGACCAACAATTACCTTATTGAGACTTATGGGTGACAGCATTAAGACATTAGGACAACGATCACATGATTGAGACTTAGGGGTGACAGCATTAAGACCAACAATTACCTTTATTGAGACTTAGGGGTGACAGCATTAAGACATTATAACAACGATTACATGATTGAGACTTAGGGGTGACAGCATTAAGACATTAGGACAACAATTACATTATTGAGACTTAGGGGTGACAGCATTAAGGCATTAGGACGATCATTACCTGATTGAGATGTAGGGGTAACAGCATTAAGACCAACAACTACCTGATTGAGACTTAGGAGGGTGACAGCATTAAGGCATTAGGACAACAATTACCTGTTTGAGATGTAGGGGCGACAGTAGTAATATATTAGAAAAACAATTACCTGATTACGACTTAGGGGTGACAGCATTCAGACAACGATTACCTGAACAATACTTTGGGGTGACAGCATTAAGCCATTAGGACAGCATTAAGACAATAATTACCTGATCGAGACAGAGTGTGTTCCACTGGTTAGAGAGGCCGGGTTTGTAGTGGCCATTGTACTCGGAGGTTAGGTGCGAGGCCAGAGGCTGGTTGGTGTTCAGGGTGTTGGTGGAGTGCCATAGTCCCCACAGGTCAAGCCCTGGGGCCCCAGACACGCCCTTCAACAACAACTGCCAACCTACAAACAATTATGTTATATTTCAATACCATAATAACCTTAAATAATCGGACACAATTTGTGTCCGAATGCGACACTATTTTATACACATTTCCCAAAACATATTGCATCCATATACATTGTTATTGTGACAAGCCAGTTCAACCACTCTAACACCAAATCAATACAGCTTCAATGCATGCTGTTGTGGTTATGCAATAAATAGAATCTAACATTTGTGATGATTTTTTAAAAATGGTATTTATTAAACGAGCTTACCGATTTCATAAGAAACGAGGCCATGCCTCGTTTCTTATGAAATCAGTAAACTCGTTTAATAAATATGATATGAAATCATAACTCATGTAAGATCCTATATGTACCATGTATTTATTAAACGAGCTTACCAATTTCTCGGTTCATATGAAATCAGTAAACTTGTTTAATAAATATCATATTAAATCACCACTCATGTTAGATCCTCTATATTTTTATTGATGGATTGTCGTTTAATATATATCGATCAGGTAACTCGCTATGCATTGACCTAATACATAAATAGAGAATACCAGGCTAGTGTCATTTGATATCAAGTGTATCAGGTAAGGCTAGGAAACACGTAGTAATTCGGTAACATCACGCGACGGCATCCTACCAATGGAATGTCAATTTTTGTTGTAACCTGGATACTTGTATCAGGTCAATGCCTGATACAACAATATGTTATCAGTCAGTACGTATTCGGTCAATACAAGGCAGGTTACCTGATAATGACTAATAACACACTGTCGTATCCTGCATTAACTAGATATACATATATCCAGGTTCAAACGGATTCAAAACTATGTTTTGCTGGTTAAACGTCGCGTGATGTTACCGAAGGATATCAGTGTAGTGACGCAATGTAAACAAGTCTGCATTCTCCTTAACGAAAAACCAAGTTAAATTTGTTTGCTCATCCACTAGCATAAAGTTACCTGATAAATATAATGCCATGCTAGCTTCTTTTTATATCGAGTTTATCAGGCTCGGAAACGGCAACAATTCCTCCTAGGAATTCCTACATGTTTCCTAGTTAAACTAGCTAGATAAACATATAAAAATACACTAGCAAGAAAGCCTCTACTATGTTTCACGAAAACATGCCCAAATTTTACGGCCATATAAACAATGCAAAAACAATATTTTTTCGAGAATGTCAGAGCCTTCTTTTTATTTTGTGAATTTGGTCAAATATTGATTTTATTACGAAAAGTGAGTTCTCTATGGGAATTTAACATGGGGAAACTGAAAAAGGTGGAGAACCTGGAGGAGGACCTGGAAAACGAAAAAATTTGAAAATTGATTCTGAAGCCTAGCTAGAGAGATTGGAAATGATCTAAGAAACTCTGTGAAGATTTAGCATGTGGAAATTGTTTTTTCCCAATAAAATCAATATTGGAACAAATTTCACGAAATAAAAAGAAACCTCATTCTTAAATTTTGCTAAAATTTAATATTATCCAAAAAAATATTGTTTTTGTATTATTTATATGGCCGTAAATTTTGGCAGGTTTCGTGAAACAGACAGTAATTATAAGAATGAAATGGACGTAGAAATACACAGACATAGAAATATACAGACATAGAAATATACAGACAGATAAATATACAGACAGAAATATACAGACAGTAATTGCTCACCCGTTGTAGCAACAGCGACGCCTGGTGTTGGGGTAGCTACCACTGGAAATGGAAATTTGCTACTGTTACAACACAAACAACAAACACATTGATAGGCATGTTTTTGTGTCACAGGTCCGGGTCTTCCACCTGTGATTATGCTAGCACATTGCTCGAGTCAGATAAGGGTCGACATTGTTTGTAAGAAGCAAGCTCCGTGTTTCACTGACTAAATAGCAAACACTGCAGGTCCTGATCAGACTACAAACACCTAGGAAAAATGTGGTCTATACATGCCATGTTTTTATTTGATTTGATTCATTGGTGTTTAATGGCCTATCAACAGCTAAGGTCATCTAAGGCCGGGCCAACGGGTTCGATCCCGTATTTAAACACAACCACACATCACTTATCTCTCTTGAAATAAAGTTTGTTTAACCATTACAATGCTGAATTAAATGTTATCGTCTGCTGTTTATTTTTAACTTTTCTTCATCAGAAACATGTTTTGACAACACTTTAGAATCATTTCCACTGGAAATGATTCCAAAGTGCTGCCAAACCATGTTTTTATCCAGAAAGAGGACACAATATGAAACAAAAAAAAGCGGACGACAATTTTGGTTTCCCTTTTCTTTCCCGCCTTTTTAACGGTTAAACCAGACCAGTGCAGATCTATACATACCCCCACAGAGGTTGCAATATTTCATGCAATTGTCCTTGGCGAAGTCCTCATATGGCGCCTTACAGTAGAATGCCCCCAATGTACTGCAGTCCGCGCGGTTATCGACACACTGGTTCGATGTCGCGGAAGTTGTCGGGTGTGTCGTACCTACAACAACAACAACACAACAGAGAGTGTGAACAAACTCGTTGCGGGGGGTATCGGGGATTCCGCTGGTGATCGCCACTTTCGCAATTGACGATAAAAATAAACAGTTGGCGATATTTTTTATTTTTTTATTTTTTTTTGAAGTGCCGATTTTTTTATTTTCCCCAGAGAAATCCCTGGGGTATAATAAAACCATGAGCTGTTGCTTTTACTGGGGTGTACAATACATTTGGTCTGTTTAAAGTGTGTGGAGTCCTTCGGACTCCTTCGGTGTGTGGAGTCCTTCGGACAAATGTATTGTGAATCCCAGTAAAAGCAACAGCCCATGGTTTTATTCCTTAAGAAAGCACTGAGTATTTGACCTCGCGGATTTGTGACAGCATAATAGAGGACCATCAGAGGAATGCGATTGTGAAGTAGGAAGCAGTTACATGAAAGGACACAGAAATTATAAGAAATTTACGTGACGGGAACTGGAATGTATGGAAGCCGGTGACACTATATACCTCCTTCACCATTCGGTGCTGGGGCATAAAAATAACCAGCTATACGGTATAATAAGAAGCAATGCTTACCTATATTGGGGCACAGGCCGCAGTATTTCCGGCAGTTATCGCGCGCCCATGGCTCATATATTCCAGAGCACGTGGAAGTGCCAAATGACGGGCAGTTGCTCAATTTGTCCTCACACTTGGGGGCTGTGGTCGGATGTGCTGGCTCTGAAACAGAGACGTGGGTTCATTGACTGATTTCCCCAATTTAGTAACCTGCTCATAAAACAGACTGTAGCCTAATTCACCAACATTGCAAAGTATACCTATCTAGCAAAGTATACTTTGAGGGAGTAATCATTTATATTTCCCCGAAATGCATTATGTCATATAGAACCAACGACTGCATATATTTGATGAGTAAAAGTATGCAGAATTATTATACTGAATTTATTACATTATCACAGCCAAAATGGCTGTGATAATGTAATAATTTCAGCATAATGAAAATTAATAAATTTATTATTAAATTGAAAATTACTCCCTCAAAGTATACTACAAAAAAATTATTTATTTTACAATGATTACAAACAAGCGCGATAGCACACTCTCGTTGGCACAGATGAAGGCATAGGGGCGGTCATTAAAGTGGGAGGAAACCACAGTACCCGGAGGAAACCCACTTGTCCGATCTGGCGACCACCATACCATCTCACATACTGCCCCTGCCGAGGATCGAACCCGGGGTCGCATTGGTGAGAAAAGCGTTTGTTACCGATTGCGCTAACCGGACAACCTTTCCTAGATAAGCATAATTTGCTAGTATACTTTGCTAGATAAGTATACCTTGCAATGTTGCTGAAATCGGTTGTGACAGGAGAAATTGGGCTTATGGGATTTGTGGCCAGTGTAGCTCCAGATCAAATAGCACACTCACGTAGCCTGATAACGATCTATATTGCTTCTTAGAAGCATGACGGGTGTTTCATTGATGAATTTCATTGGTGTTTCCTGATCTGGATCTACACTGGTCACAGTGTAAAATCAACAGTTGATGGAATTTCATCAAATAATTTGGGAGAGTGACGTTTTTGTTATTGATGAAACTGTAATTATATTTAAATATTTTTTAGATTTAATGTGTTTTATAGCCAAATGTTTGTCGGCAGAAAAAAACAATACAGTAGTTCAATATCAGGCCAAGCTAGGAAACACGTAAGAATTTATCTGGTTATCAGGCATGGTTTATGCTACAGTTTGAGCAAATATAACATGGTTTTAAATTAAAAGAATGACTTGTTTCCATTATGTCATTACACTGACGTAATTCACGTTCGACCAATGCAATGCCAGTTTTCAATTCATTGTAACCCGGATATTCATATCATGTCAATGCCCGATACGACATTATGTTATCATTCAGTATGTATTGGGCCAATACGAAGCTTGTTACCTGGTAAAAAGAGCTGACATTTCGTTGATCTTCTGACCCAATGATGTCCCACAAACAAAACTAATTTTTATGAACTACTGTTTGTTCCACTTAAAATCTACCAATGGATTTTGTTCAATTAACCCTTTCACCCCTAAGTAACTGGAATGGATTTTGACGTCTTAATTTTGAAACCAATCCAACCCATCATAAAAAGATTTTCAGACTAGTTCATTTATGAAAAGGGCATGTTTTTTATCTAAAAAAAAATTATTAGCAAAAAGTGCAGATCCTGATGAGACGGCTTGTCACGAGCCAGCTCATCTGGATCTACACTTTTTGCCAATACCACTATACAGGTCTGTAGTGTGGAAAAGGTTTAACATTATTAAATCTAAATATTATTAGGATATATGTATTTTTATAAATAGTAACAACAGTGCCGAATATCACACTATAATTGCAGCACAAAAATATTTACACAATTCCCTAACATTTGATTGGTCCGTAGCAAGTCTCTGTCCGGAATTTATATCCCAGTAAACTCCATGCCGAACTACTTTCCATAACCGTGAGGCGCAGTTAAAATAATTCTTAAGAAAACGGAAAACACATTTTCTTGATGAATTTATTTCAAATGCTGGAATTATAAGGAATGAATGGCCTTTTCGTGGAATTTATCGGGGATATAAACTTGGAAAAGTCGCGGGAATACTGGACGAGGCCTTCCGGCCTTCGTCCAGTATTCCCGCGACTTTTCCAAGTTTATACCCCGATAAATTCCACAAAAAGGCCATTCATTATTATATTGGATAGCCATTTCCCGATTCCGGCCTTCGTCCAGTATTCGCGCGACTTTTCCAAGTTTATACCCCGATAAATTCCACAAAAAGGCCATTCATTCTTATATTGGATAGCCATTTCCCGCTTCCGGCCTTCGTCCAGTATTCCCGCCACTTTTCCAAGTTTATACCCCGATAAATTCCACAAAAAGGCCATTAATTCCTATAATATGCCCATCAAGGCATGGACAGCAAAGTGCAACAAGGGGAGATAATTGCTAACCAAATTTTGCAAATCAATCAGGTACTTCCTCTTGGTATATACGGTATGGCAAATACAGTTAAGATTGAAGAACATCAGTACAGTCATGAAAACAGAAAGGGGAGCTAACTGTGTGGAACAGTCGAAAACGAATAAGGATTTTTTTCATCTTGCCATGATAAACAGGTATGCCAGATTTTGTAAAGATGAGTCAAGTAGAATTTGAGTTTAATATTGCATGTACAAGGATGGAAAATGCGAAAATAAATGGGCATATTTAACCTTTACAATGCCAAATTAAATATTATTGTCTGCAGTTTGTTTTATATTTTCCATTTTTCTTAACAATAATATGGACTGACAGCACTTTAGAATCATTAGCAATTGAAATGATTGTAAAGTGCTGACAAACAATATTTTTATTGATAAATAAGGCAAAACATCAAACAACTGCAGAAAACAATTTTATCCCGTCAACACAGTGCGTATGTGCCGTGAAACACTGTGCCGTAAAACATTTTTGATATCCTGTCACTACGACCTAATCACTGCGTATGGATATGTGTGATGACTGGGGTTATTATTTTGCATTTAAACGCCATTTGTAGGTGTTGACGGGATAAATGGAATAGTAGGTTAGTGCCGTGAATAGGAAAAATATCTGGCACGGCTCGGAAACGATATGTGCTCGGCAGAGCCTCGCCCATCCCGTTTCCTAAGCTTTGCCAGATATTTTTTACCATTCACGGCACTAACCAACTATTCTCTATTTCTTTTCCAGCATTCTAAGGGTAAAAATTGGGAGATAACCACAAGTTATGCTTTCAGTCAAATCCCATGAATTATTGACTTGCAATTGTATTCAACCCTTTCAACATTACAGCCCTATATCTGAACTTATTGCAAGTAATTTCATAGTTTTTAAATAGAAAAACACCCCATTTTCTTAAATGGACTAGTCTAAAAATCAATTCATAATGCTTGGATGGGTCTGAAAATGAACATATCAAAATCCATTCCAGTTACTTAGGGGTGAAAGGTTAATAACTGTAACATTTTTACTTAACCCATTACATGCGGAATACACCTTTACGGGTAAGAATATTTTATTTTTGTTTTTTCTCAATGATAGTACATGTATATGTTGTGAGTCACAACATATACTATCATTGAGAAAAAACAAAAATAACTTGTGACCACTCAGTCGAGAAGGTTCAAATGGTGGTTGCAACATATACTTCTAAGCATAAAGAAGGAAAATATTTAGGATTTCCTGCTAACATAAAGGCATATTCTCAGCAGGAAATGGGTTAATAAATATTGTTTATAATGTAAGTGCAAAAATCTACAGTCGATCAGAGCTCCAGTTAAGGTGTGAAATTTGACCAACTTGGGGTGAAATTTTGTTTATTTCTTCATAAAAAATGGCAAGTTGGGAGTCCTTTAGAATCATCTCATTGAAACGATTCTAAAGCACTTGCCATTTTTGATGGAGAAATAAGAAATTTACCTCCAAATTACGCACCTTAACTGAAGCTCTGGGCGATATTATATTACATACGGCAGATCCCACAGTATAGGCGACAGTTTCGGCCGGCCCAGGCGGCAAAGTCAACACACGCCTTTCTGCCGTACTCGTGACAGTTGGCGATCTTGTCCGTGCAGTTGCCCGTCGGAGCGATGGTGGCAGGGGACGGGGTGATGCCGATGGGGCGGGTAATGGCGGAAGGATTACAGGTAAGCTTCTTGCAGCAGGACCCCGACTGGTCAACCAGCTGACACACAGGCGGGATAACTGTGTACGTCGGACACCTGGGCATATGTCAAGGGTATATTATTAAATAATGACTATTTGTAATCAAAATGATTTTTTATTACAATTCTGTATACAATGGAACCTCTCCAAGCCGGACACCCTGGGGACGTCCCAGGGTGTCCTGTTTAGAGAGGCTCCACTGTCAAACATGCATTTAACTACTTAAAGACACGCGTGGGTGCTTTGCGATCCTGAACAGACATTATTATCAGAGATAAATGAAAACAAAATATATCAAAATAAACTTGTCTCTGTGTTTGGATTAGAGAGGTTCGACTGTACTCTCAATTATGAAAAGTATAGAGCAAGTCTGCAGGACTCGTGGATAACCCTGGCTGCCACCTGTAGCCTATTTCATCAACATTGCAAAGTATACTTAGCTAGCAAAGTATACTTTGAGGGAGAAATTTTCAATTTTAGGATGAATTTATTATTTTTTATTATACTGAATTTATTACATTATCACAGCCATTTTGGCTGTGATAATGTAATAAATTCAGTATAATAATTCTGCATACTTTTAATCATCAAATATATGCAGTAGTTAGTTCTATATGACATAATGCATTTTGGGAAAAATAAATGATTACTCCCTCAAAGTATACTTTGCTAGATAAGTATGCTTTGCAATGTTGGTGAAATAGGCTACTGGTCCGATCACCAAACCAAACCAAGTCATTCAGCATTGACCTTGGACATGGAAGCTGCATAGGTCGGCTATAGAATGAAAGTATGGATGATGATAAACAAGTATATTAAGTTTCAAGTAAATTTGACTTACGGTTGCAGAGATAATGAGCACCCGAAAACTTTAATGCAAATCTTACAGTTGAATGGACAGACAAATGGATGTATGGACAAACGGATGTAAGTACGAAACCTATACACCCCTCTACATACTTTGCATGCCGGGGGTTTAATAAATTATATACAGTAGCATCTCCGTTCACAATTCTAATGAAATTCCAAGAGATATTCTTGATATTTACAGGGCGAAATAACAGAAAATATAAGGAATTATCATCCGCTATTTTGAACTATTTATAGCCCACGAAATTTCACAGCTTGCTGGGAGTTAATTTGCTGGTAAATGTGTGAGAAGTGTTAAACCTTTCTGCCATAAGGAACTGGAGTGGACTGTGATATGTTAATTTTCCTACCAATCCAATCATCGTACAATGATTTTCAGTCTAGAACATTTATGAAAAGGGGGGTGTTTTTGTTCTCAAAAATAAGAAAATTACTTGCAAAAAGGGCAGATCCTGATGAGACGGCTCGTCACGATGCACTTTTTGTGAATACCACTATACAGGCCTGTGGTGTTGAAAGGGTTAAAGGATAATTTGAAATAAGTAATGGGGCTTATGATATGTGTCTGTGACTCCATAAACAAGTCTTATGGAAATTACGACCAGCATAGACCCAGACTGGCCTGCACATCCGTGTGATATGATCAGGGTCTGCAATGTTAACCATTCAGTCAGGCAAATGGCGGTCGTGCTTCTTACAATCTGCATAGATCCCAAGCAGATCAGGAGCTTCACTGGCCATGAAAGCTATAAGCCCCAGGTCTCCAATTAGTCACAATTGTGGTTGCAACTGGAGAAATGGGGCTTTAGCGTTTTGCGATGAGTGTCGCATCCGCACAGTCTGATCAAGATCTGCACTGATCGAAATTCCATAAACACCCGTCATTCTTCTAACAAGCAATATCGATTGTTCCTAGGCTACAGGGGAGTGTGGTATCTGATCAGAATCTACACTGGTCACAAATCTCAGAAGCCCCGTTTCTCCAGCCACAACCACAGCCACATATGTTCAGTCTAACTCTTGCAGCCTAAACCTGTTAAACTTGCCATGATGGCAACATTTCTGAACATAGCACAGCTCAGGCTCAGTCAATCAATCTGCTTGATTTAAAGCACAATATTAAAGCATTTTTAAACGAAACAAATGACAAATATTGGCAAGATTAACACAGGCAGTGGTGTATATACTGTTTGTTCGACGCAGGCCGATAAACCACATTTCTATAGTCACAGCCACATAAGACACACGTCATGGGAGTTTGTACCTTCGGACATCTGCGTAATTTCATGAAATATGTTTAACAAAATTTACAATATTTTTCGTAAATGGCGTCAAAAGTTGAAACAAAATTTCAGAGTACATATTCCGCATGTACTCTGACAATTTTTTTTTAAATATTGTAAATTTTGTAAACGTACTTAATGAAATTACGCAGATATCCGGTACAAAATCCGATGGCACATCTCATATGTGCGTCCAGTCGTAACTCAATCTGCTACAGCACTCATGCAGCCCGACAAGGAGCTATACTGTTGGTTCAACGCGGACCGGGAGTTTGGGAAAAGTGACCTACTTGGCGGTACACCGGTATAGGCCCTGAGTGGCGTCTATACATTCGCAGGAGAAGTCGCAGCCGTCGTCCCACGTCTGGCCTTGTGAGTGAACCACTCCCTTGTATACACATTGATCTGGCAAAACAAATGTATTGGTTCATTGATTGGATGGTTAGTTGAATAATTGGTTGATTGATTGATTGAATGGGGTTTTACCATCGTTTGACAGAATTGTCATTTTCATCTGGCAAAACATACAGAATTGTCATTTTCATCTGGCAAAACATATGTTTTGCCAGATGAAAATGACAATTATGTTAAACGATGGTAAAACCCCATTCAATCAATCATATGTTTTGCCAGATGAAAATGACAATTCTGTTAAACGATGGTAAAACCCCATTCAATCAATCAACCAATTATTGATCGATTGGATGATTGATTGAATGATTAATTGGTTATTTTCAGGTCATGGGTAAACAATTGATTGGTGGATGAATGCAAACTTAAACTATATTCACTATTAAATTAAGACAATAACTGTCTCGAAGAGTGGCCACCGCATATTTTGCATAAATATTTAGAAACATGTGTGAAATGGTTTAACCTCGTTCCCTATTTATGCAAACAATAATAATAATAATAATAATAATATTAGTCAATCATTTATCGAGGGTGACACATGTAGTTAATACGAATCTTCCATATTCCCTAAAAACAAGCCCTCTCATCAGGACCTACGTTAGGCCATTATAAAATAAATGCTAGATTCTCATCCATTTTTTGTCCAAAATGGGGGTGGGGGTAAAATTTTATTTTTTATGTTATATTTTCAGGATAACGGAAATACCGACCATAGACCATCGTTTGTGTTAACTCTTTGCATGCTGGGAATGAGAATAATGGCTATACTCTCTAACTTAACAGCAAATGACAATTCATTAATGGCTTTCTTATTTCTCTCTGAAAATATGTAGCTACCCATCGCATGCTCCCAACCAACCACCACGTATTGACAATTTATAATAAAAAAATTTTTTTTTTATTTTTTATTGCCAATAAAAAAAATCAGGGCGGGCCTTAATTCTTGTGGCAGGTGGGGATGAGAATCTAGCATTTATTTTATAATGGCCTTATTCTTTCATTTTATTTTCTAATTTCTACAAAATTACCCATGTACATGTACTGAGAAATTGATAAGTCGGAATTGAACCATGCAAGAGTACAACAATTGTCGTCTGCTGTTGCTTTTATATCTTGCCTTATTTCTCAATAAAAACATGGTTTGACAGCACGTCAGAATCATTTCCAATGGAAATGATTCTAAAGTGCTGTCAAAACATGTTGTAAATTATTCTAAAGTGGTCAAAGCATGTTTTTGATGATAAAAATGGAAAATAGAAAATAAACAGCAGACGACAAATACATTAAGATAGCGGTGTCGGGGTTAATTGTAATAAGTATTCGGATAAAATTTGCTTTAGGGAAACCCGAAAATAAAAAATGTATTCAAATCCATTGTTATTGGGATAAGCCAGTACAACCATACTAACCCTAAATATTGGAAAAATCATTGTTGTAGGAAAACCACAAAGTAATGTTATTTAAAGACACACCCATTTTATTAATAACAATGTAACCATTTAAACAATATGTATTATATGTGTTCACTTCGGAGGTTATTGGTAATTACTACGTATACGGTAGTAATAATATGTGGAATATATGGTGTCCAAATATCTAGGGTTATCACGGTACACAATCTTATGTAAATTAGATCAACTATTCCATTTCAATTAAATTAAAATTATCCATTTTTAACCCTTTGAACAAGAAAGCCCGCTATCGTCGTTTATGCAAACAGTGCAGATCCAGATGAGCACGCTCGTATTGAGCCGTCTCATCAGGATCTGCACTTTTTGACAGTAATTTTTCATAATTTTGAGAACAAAAATATCCCCTTTTCGTAAATGGACTAGTCTGAAAATCATTTTGTGATGATTGGATTGGCTGCAAAGTCAAAACCAAGTCCAGTTACTTAGGGGTGAAAGGGTTAAGGAAATAAACTCACTACTAGCACCAAAGAATCCCGATAGCGAATACCCCGGCCGAAAGCCGGTAAATCCGCCAGAAAATGTGCCGACAACCGGGAACACAGAGTTGCCAGTACTCGTCATTGGGTTCACGACTTGACCGATGGACGGATCGTAGCACATGGGCTGGGCACAGCACTGACCATTGGCCTTGACCATGTAGCATTGGTTGGATGGTAGGTTGTTGTAGGTGGGGCATCTGGAATGATTGTGCAGACCATTATAATCATGATATGGTAGGTTGTTGTAAGTGGGACATCTGGAATGATTGTGCGGATCATTATAATCATGATATGGTAGGTTGTTGTAGGTGGGGCATCTGGAATGATTGTGAGGACCATTATAATCATGATATGGTAGATTGTTGTAGGTGGGGCATCTGGAATGATTGTGCGGATCATTATAATCATGATATGGTAGGAGGTTGTCGTAGGTGGGGAACATCTGGGTGATGATTGTGCAGACCATTATAATCATGATATAGTAGTTTGTTGTAAGTGGGACATCTGGAATGATTGTGCGGATCATTATAATCATGATATGGTAGGTTGTTGTAGGTGGGGCATCTGGAATGATTGTGCAGACCATTATAATCATGATATGGTAGATTGTTGTAGGTGGGACATCTGGAATGATTTGTGCCAGAACCAATTAAAATAATCGATATGGGTAGGTGGGTTGTAGGGGGACATCTGGAATGATTGTGCAGACCATTATAATCATGATATGGTAGGTTGTTGTAGGTGGGACATCTGGAATGATTGTGCAGACCATTATAATCATGATATGGTAGGTTGTTGTAGGTGGGACATCTGGAATGATTGTGCGGATCATTATAATCATGATATGGTAGGTTGTTGTAGGTGGGGCATCTGGAATGATTGTGAGGACCATTATAATCATGATATGGTAGATTGTTGTAGGTGGGGCATCTGGAATGATTGTGCGGACCATTATAATCATG
Source organism: Conchocele bisecta (assembly GCA_029237695.1). Lineage (NCBI taxonomy): Eukaryota > Metazoa > Mollusca > Bivalvia > Lucinida > Thyasiridae > Conchocele > Conchocele bisecta. The sequence continues at coordinate 32,078,313 of CM055265.1, read as the reverse complement.
GTATGGTAGGTTGTTGTAGGTGGGGCATCTAGAATGATTGTGCGGACCATTATAATCATGATATGGTAGGTTGTTGTAGGTGGGGTATCTAGAATGATGTGTGGACCATTTTAATAATCATGATGGTAGGTTGTTTGTAGGTGGGACATCTGGTAATGATTGTGCGGACATTATAATCATGATATGGTAGGTTGTTGTTGTAGGTGGGACTCTGGAATGAATTGTGCGGACCATTATAATCATGATATGGTAGGTTGTTGTAGGTGGGGCATCTGGCATGATTGTGCGGACCATTATAATCATGATATGGTAGGTTGTTGTAGGTGGGGCATCTAGAATGATTGTGTGGACCATTTATAATCATGATATGGTAGGTTTTTGTGGTAGGGGGTTGGGGCATCTGCATGATTGTGCGGACCATTATAATCATGATATGGTAGGTTGTTGTTAGGTGGGACATCTGGAATGATTTGTTGCGGACCATTATAATCATGATATGGTAGGTTGTTGTAGTGGGGCATCTGGCCTGATTGTGCGGACCATTATAATCATGATATGGTAGGTTGTTGTAGGTGGGACATCTGGAATGATTGTGTGGACCATTATAATCATGATATGGTAGGTTGTTGTAGGTGGGACATCTGGAATGATTGTGTGGACCATATAATAATGATCAATGTAGGTGTTGTAGGTGGGACATCTGGAATGATTGTGTGGACCATTATAATCATGATATGGTAGGTTGTTGTAGGTGTGGACCATTATAATCATGATATGGTAGGTTGTTGTAGGTGGGGCATCTGGCATGATTGTGCGGACCATTATAATCATGATATGGTAGGTTGTTGTAGGTGGGACAAATTCTGGAATGATTTGTGCGGACCATTATAATCATGATATGGGTAGGTTGTTGTAGGTGGGGCAATTCTGGCATATGTGCGGACCATTATTTAATCAAGATATGGTAGGTTGTTGTAGGTGGGACATCTGGAATGATTGTGTGGACCATTATAATCATGATATGGTAGGTTGTTGTAGGTGGGACATCTGGAATGATTGTGTGGACCATTATAATCATGATATGGTAGGTTCTTGTAGGTGGGGCATCTAGAAAGATTGTGCGGAACATTATAATCATGATATGGTAGGTTGTTGTAGGTGGGACATCTAGAATGATTGTGTGGGCCATTATAATCATGATATGGTAGGTTGTTGTAGGTGGGACATCTGGAATGATTGTGCGGGCCATTATAATCATGATATGGTAGGTTGTTGTAGGTGGGACATCTGGAATGATTGTGCGGACCATTATAATCATGATATGGTAGGTTGTTGTAGGTGGGGCATCTGGAATGATTGTGCGGACCATTATAATCATGATATGGTAGGTTGTTGTAGGTGGGACATCTGGAATGATTGTGCGGACCATTATAATCATGATATGGTAGGTTGTTGTAGGTGGGACATCTGAAATGATTGTGTGGACCATTATAATCATGATATGGTAGGTTGTTGTAGGTGGGACATCTGGAATGGAATGAGTGTGTGGACCATTATAATCATATATGGTAGGTTTTGTAGGTGGGACATCTGGAATGATGGTGTTGACCTTATAAATCATGATTAGTTGTTGGTAGGGTTGGACATCTAATGGATGTGGATGTGCGGACCATTATAAGCATGATATGGTAGGTTGTTGTAGGTGGGACATCTGGAATGATTGTGCGGACCATTATAATCATGATATGGTAGGTTGCTGTAGGTGGGACATCTGGAATGATTGTGAGGACCATTAAAATCATGATGGTAGGTTGCTGTTAGGTGGGACATCTGGAATGATTGTGCGGACCATAATCATGATATGGTAGGTTGTTGTAGGTGGGACATCTGGAATGATTGTGCGGACCATTATAATCATGATATGGTAGGTTGTTGTAGGTGGGACATCTGGAATGATTGTGCGACCATTATAAGCATGATATGGTAGGTTGTTGTAGGTGGGACATCTGGAATGATTGTGCGGACCATTATAATCATGATATGGTAGGTTGCTGTAGGTGGGACATCTGGAATGATTGTGAGGACCATTAAAATCATGATATGGTAGGTTGCTGTAGGTGGGACATCTGGAATGATTGTGCGGACCATAATCAATCATATGGTAGGTTGTTGTAGGTGGGACATCTGGAATGATTGTGCGGACCATTATAATCATGATATGGTAGGTTGTTGTAGAGGGCGCATCTGGCATGATTGTGCCGGACCATTATAATCATGATAACTGGTAGGTTTGGTTGTAGGTGGGTACATCTGGAATGATATTGCGGACCAATATAATCATGATTATGGAAGGTGTTGGTAGGTGGGGACCAATTCTGGAATGAATTGTGTGGACCATTATAATCAAGGATATGGTTAGGTTTTGTAAGGTGGGACATCTGGAATGATTGTTGGACCATTATAATCATGGATATGGTAGTTGTTGTAGGTGTGGACCATTATAATCCTGCTAGGTAGGTTGTAGTAGGTGGGGCAGGCTTTTTGGCATGAATGGGTGCGGGACACCTTATAATCATGGAATATGGTCGTTGTTGTAGGTTGGGGACATCTGGAATGGATTGTGCCGGACCATTAATAATCATTGGATATGGTAGTTGTTGAAGGTGGGCATCTGGAATGATTGTGGTGGATCCATTATAATCTTGGGGACATCTGAATGATGGTGGTGGACCATTAATAATCCTGATTTATGGTTAGGTGTTGTAGGTGGGACATCTGGAATGATTGTGCGAAGTTTTAACCCAATCCGACTAACAGTAAGAGATAGTAGGTAGACAAAAACCTACTGTCAGTTCCACGTTTTGCTGCCGACGAACTTTTGGCTATTAAACACATTAAATCTAAAAAATATTTAAAAGTAAATACTTTTTTATCAATAACAAAAGTCACCCTCCCCAAAAAAATTTGTTTGATGAAATTCCATCAAATATTGATTTTATTGCGAAAAAACGATTTTCCTATGGGAATTTAACATGGGAGCTAAAAATAGATTTTTTTAAAATATTTTTTTTATTTCAGGACCGATTTTCAAAATCTAACTTGTTTTCTTAGTTACATCATTTTCAAGCTATCTCACCAGGTTTCGGAGTCAATTTCCCAAATTTTGGAAATTGACTCCCCATGTTAAAATCGTTTTTTCGCAATATAATCTCATTCAAATAATTTTTTTTGGGGAGGGTGACTTTTTAGTTATTGATGAAAAAGTACTTACTTTTAAATATTTTTTAGATTTTATGTGTTTAATAGCCAAAAGTTTGTCGGCAGCAAAACGTGGAACAGACAGTAAATGTAAATCTCAGACAGACACACAAATAGGCAGGCAGGGTGTCGACTATACAAACCCCAAATTACAGAATAAAATGTATTCAAGTTAAACACACACAGATTATCAGAGTGTCACTGTGATTCCACATCTGGGTACCTTCAGTGGGTTACTGGTGTTCAGTTTACAGAGGTTCCACAGTATGTCGACAGTGGGGTACTTACAGTGGGTTACTGGGTGTTCAGTTTACAGAGGTTTCATGGTATGTCGACAGCGTGGTACTTACAGTGGGTTACTGGGTGTTCAGTTTACAGAGGTTCCACGGTATGTCGACAGTGGGGTACTTACAGTGGGGTACTTACAGTGGGTTACTGGGTGTTCAGTTTACAGAGGTTCCACGGTATGTCGACAGTGGGGTACTGGATGTTCGGTTTACAGAGGTTCCACGGTATGTCGACAGTGGGGTACTTACAGTGGGTTACTGAATGTTTGGTTTACAGAGGATCCACGGTATGTCGACAGTGTGTTACTGGGTGTTCGGTTTACAGAGGTTCCACGGTATGTCGACAGCGGGGTACTTACAGTGGGTTACTGGGTGTTCAGTTTACAGAGGTTCCACGGTATGTCGACAGTGGGGTAGCTACAGTGGGCTACTGGGTTGTTCGGTTTACAGAGGTTCCACGGTATGTCGACAGTGGGGACTTACATGGCTACTGGGTTGTTTCGGTTTACAGAGTTCCACGGTATGTCGACAGTGGGGTACTTACAGTGGGTTACTGGGTGTTCGGTTTACAGAGGTTCCACGGTATGTCGACAGTGGGGTACTTACAGTGGGTTACTGGGTGTTCGGTTTACAGAGGTTCCACGTATTGCGCAGCGGGTACTTAGTGGGTTACGGGTGTTTTTGGTACAGAGGTTCCACGTATGTCGACAGCGGTAACTTACAGTGGGTACTGGTTTCGGTTTACAGAGGTTCCACGTATGTCGACAGTGGGTACTTACAGTAGGTACGGGTGTTTCGGTTTACAGAGGTCCACGGTATGTCGACAGTGGGGTACTTACAGACTGTGTTCAGGTTTACAAGAGGTCCACGGTATGTCGACAGTGTACTTACAGTGGGTTACTGGTGTCGGTTTACAGAGGTTCCACGGTATAATCGACAGTACACAGTGGTTACTGGGGTGTTCAGTTTACAGAGGATCCACGGTATGGTCGACAGTGGGGTACTTACAGTGGGTTACTGGGTGTTCGTTTACGAGTTCCACGGTATCGACAGTGGGGTACTTTACAGTAGGTTACTGGGTGTTCGTTACAGAGGTTCCCACAAATGTCGACAGTGGGTACTGGCTGGTTCGGTTTACAGAGTCCACGGTATGGTCGACAGTGGGGTACTTACAAGTGGGTTACTGAAATGTTTGGTTTACAGAGGTCCACGGTATGTCGACAGTGTGTACTGGGGGTCGGTTTACAGAGGTTCCACTAATGTCGACAGCGGGTACTTACATGGTTTACTTTGTGTTCATTTACGAGGTTTCGACGGTATGTCGACAGTGGGGTACTTACAGTGGGTTACTGGGTGTTTCGGTTTACAGAGGTTCCACGTATGTCGACAGTGGGGTACTTTACAGTGGGTTACTGGGTGTTCGGTTTTACAGAGGTTCCACGTTGTCGACAGCGGGGTAACTTACAGTGGTTACGGGTGTTCGTTTACAGAGTTCCTCCACGGTATGTCGACAGTGTACTTTACAGTGGTACTGGGTGTTCATTTACAGAGGTCCACGGTATGTCACAGTGGGTAACTTACAGTGGGTTACTGGGTGTTCATACAGAGGATCCACGGTATGTCGACAGTGGGGTACTTACAGTGGGTTACTGGGTGTTCAGTTTACAGAGGTTCCACGGTATGTCGACAGTGGGTACTTATACTGGGTTACTGGGTGTTAGTTTACAGAGGTTCCACGGTATGTCGACATGGGGTACTTACAGTGGGTTACTGGGTGTTAGTTTACAGAGGCCACGTATGTCACAGTGGGGTACTTACAGTGGGTTACTGGTGTTCGGTTACAGAGGTTCCACGGTATGTTCGACAGTGGGGTACTTACAGTGGGGTACTTACAGGTGGGTTACGTGGTCGGTTTACAGAGTTCCACGTATGTCGACAGTACTTACAGTGACTTACGTGGGTTACTGGGTGGTCGGTTTACAGAGGTTCCACGGTATATCGACAGTGGGGTACTTACAGTGGGTTACTGGGTGTTCAGTTTACAGAGGATCCACGGTATGTCGACAGTGGGGTACTTACAGTGGGTTACTGGGTGTTCGGTTTGCAGAGGTTCCACGGTATGTCGACAGTGGGGTACTTACAATGGGTTACTGGGTGTTCGGTTTACAGAGGTTCCACGATATGTCGACAGTGGGGTACTGGATGTTCGGTTTACAGAGGTTCCACGGTATGTCGACAGTGGGGTACTTAAAGTGGGGTACTTACAGTGGGGTACTTACAGTGGGTTACTGGGTGTTCGGTTTACAGAGGTTCCACGATATGTCGACAGTGGGGTACTGGATGTTCGGTTTACAGAGGTTCCACGGTATGTCGACAGTGGGGTACTTACAGTGGGGTACTTACAGTGGGTTACTGGGTGTTCGGCTTAGAGAATACTTACAGTGGGTTACATTTGAAGTAGCCAGACCGCCCGTCGAGACATTTGCAATGGTAGTCGCAGCCGTCATCCCAAGAGTCCCCATGGCTGTAGTTCATTCCCTTATACACACAGTGGTCTGTAAAGGGTGAACGCATGCAAGATTGTTTCATTCATTTATTTGTTGCACAGAGGACCGTTTCACAACACTTAGTATGACTAAAATGTTCGTAAGTGTAAAATAATGATAGTCTGTAAAATTCACATTAGCAATGTTTTCTTGTAAACAATTATTGGATTTACATTTATTGAGCATAGGCTGCATATGCAGCCTATGCTCAATAAACATAAATTCATCAATTGAAATTTCCAAACAATCCTAAATTTGCATGTACTGACATTTTAGTCGTACAAAGTTTAGTGGAAGTCCGTTTAACCAAGCCTCTTGGAAATTTGAACGACTAATTTTCAGTACATAATGCTCATGTGATAAGGCACATTGAGGTAATATCTTCGGAAAGGGCTCTATACACTATCTGGACCTTGATCTGATAAAATTACCCTTATATGACACTGCTTGCTGTTGATTTTTTACAGAATAAGATAGCATCTCAATAGCAAAAATCTGGAATCCTGAAAGGGCCCCCCATCCCTAAATCCCCTAGTTATGTTGTACAAACATTTCACAAATGTATACCAATGACCTTTAGTATATACAATACATACAACAGTAAATACAACAGGCTTTTGAGGCGTTCTATGTGTGTGTGCCTTGTATATTCCCAGAACAGCTATGAATGTGTCAATGAGACAGTATCACTGGCGCTACCAGATATTTAATCCTTATAAGAGGTGATAGCATACTTAATCGGGGATACTTGTGCTGGTCTAAATGTCACAATGACAGACACCGATATACACCCAAATTCTCTGGTGTTTGCTTGTGACAAACGCCAGAAAATTTGGGTTAGCGATATGCCAACTTACTGGAGTTTCCGGTGACGGGTATACTGATGATCTGTGGGTTCTGTGTTGATCCGCTGGGTGGGCTGGATGGGGCCGGGGTGGGCAACAGCTGAGGTATCGGGTTGTACGTGCCATAGCCCGCGATGTCACAAGACACGCTGTGGCAGCATAGCCCGGGCACGGTGATCGAGTGACAGTAAGTCGGCAGGGGTGGGTATTTCGGGCACCTGTGGAGAGATTATGTGTTTTTTATCGACCGAGTGACAGTAGCTCGGCAGGGATGGGTATTTCGGGCACCTGTAGTGTATTGGTATTGTCACATGAAATATAGATCCCTGCTCGACAAAAAATGAAACTGAATGGGTTTAACGCCAGCCACGGCAAAGGTCATTTATGGATGAAACCTCAGTTTTCGAAAGACCAGTCTCATCCGAAAGACCAGTGGGATGGAAATACTATGAAAGTATTTTTTTATGCGTAAGGCGAGGTTTGAACGCACAACCTCCGGATTGGAAGTTAGGTGTTAGTAATATTTCAAAGATTATTTTTTTCTTTCTACTCTCCTGTATTTACGGCACCTGTAGTGCGGTAGTACGATATTGGTATCAATTCGTTCCCACGAATTAACAACGAATTGTTATTGTCACATCAAATATGTGGCTGTGAATGGAGAAATGGGGTTTATGGGATTTGTGACCAGTGTAGCTCCCAATCAAACAATACACTCATATAGCCTGATACTGATCTATATTGCTTGTTAGAAGCATGTTTCATTGATGGAATGGAGAACAGTGCATATCCTGATCAGACTGCGGAAGCACAGGCTGACCTGGATATACACTGGTCGCAAAACCCATAAGCCCAATTTCTCCACAGTTATAGTTACCATTCGGTGCAGGCTTATGGGATTTGTGGCCAATTTTTCTCACCCACCAAGGTGCCTTGAGACAAGGATATCCATATAGTTACGCCCATGTGAGACTTCCTTGTCTCACCCTACACACGTTTGTCTCACATCTAGCAATGACACAATTTCTAATAGGGCACCATTATGGCTAATGTGTCTCACAATTAAGCCATAAAATAATGAATAAGTTTGATGTTTATTGTTTTCAATGGTTGTTGACGTGTTTATTGTCACATCATAGCTTCATGACGTTGTTTTAATTTTGATGCCGTCAGCAACATGCGACGTACATTTTGGCATCGCCAGAGTTGTCACCATTAATTTGATAGTAATTTGTAAACTATCTACTGAAATGGCATTAGCGTCCATTTAATGGGTGGGTGAACTTTGTTTCAAGTGAAAATTTTGTTTCAACCAACTTGTTGACATGGCAAACACGTTGGACATATCAACAGTCGCATAAATTCAGCAAATAAAAAGTTGACGCTTATTCTGGGTAAGATAAACATTTTGAGATTTGCAAATATAGGGGCGAGAAAAAATATCCATCATCTGCACTGGTGCACCTCGTGATCAGAATGTGTTGTCAGAAACTCGGCAAAGCCTCGTTTCTGACTACATATTCTGACACTCGGGTGGAATATCCTTGTCTCACACCAGTGCATATGATGAATACTTTTAATCTACTGATGACTCTGAAAACAATCTATACTGCTTGTTAGTGTGGTAGTGCAAATGCACATGCAAATCAGGGGCCCGTTTCACTAAACTTCTTAAGACTAAAATGTTCGTAAGTTCAAATTTAAGATCGTCTGTAAATGTAAATTTATGGATTTACATGTATTGAGCATAGGCTGCATATGCAGCCTATGCTCAATAAATGTAAATCCAATAATTATTTACAAGAAAACAGTGTTAATGTGAAATTTACAGACTATCATAATTTTGCACTTACAAACATTTTAGTCGTACGGGCCCCTGGTATCTACACTGGTCGAAAACTCCATAAGCCCCATTTCTCCAGTCACAACCACATATATTTCCTTGGCTGACAAAATGGTGTTAACCCTTACGGTGCTGAATTAGAATTTATCGTCTGCTGCTTAGGTTTTATTTTCCATTTTTCTCATGAAAAACATGATTTGACAGCACTTTAGAATCATTTCCATTGGAAATGATTCTAAAGTGCTGTCAAACCATGTTTTTATTAAGAAAGAATACAAAATATGAAACAACAGCAGACGACACTTTTCGGTTCCCGCCTTTTAAGGGTTAATATCAGTCATATTGCAATAGGTACCATTCCTTTCTACTCTCCAGTGATGGAAATGGTGTTAACCCTTAGACCGCTATCTTATTTTTTTTGTCGTCTGCTGTTATTTTCTATTTTCCATTTTTATTATAAAAAACATGCTTTGACAGCATTGGAAATGATTCTGAAGTGCTGCCTTATTGAGAAATAAGGCAAGATATAAAAACAACAGCAGATGACTATTGTTGTGAGTAGCAGTCTAAAGGTTAATATCAGTCATATTGCAAGTCATATTGCAATAGGTATCATTCCTTTCTACTCTCCAATGATGGAATTATGTTTGTAACTTTTGTGTTGTTTCATATATTATTACACTTGATCTGTGAACTTACTTGGAAGTGCAGCGGTACATTCCATTCGCAGCATTTTCACATGTGCAGACGTAGTCACAGCCATCGTCCCAGGATTGGCCTTGGGTGTAGACAGTGCCCTTGTAGACACAGCGATCTGCAAATTGATTCATTGATTTTGGTTGGTTGGTTGGTTGGTTGGTTGGTTGGTTGGTTGGTTGGTTGGTTGGTTGGTTGGTTGTTGGTTGTTGGTTGGTTGGTTGGTTGGTTGGTTGGTTGGTTGGTTGGTTGGTTGGTTGGGGTTGGTTGGTTGGTTGGTTGGTTGGTTGGTTGGTTGGTTGGTTTTGGTTGGTTGGTTGGTTGGTTGGTTGGTTGGTTGGTTGGTTGGTTGGTTGGTTGGTTGGTTGGTTGGTTGGTTGGTTGGTTGGTTGGTTGGTTGGTTGGTTGGTCGATTGAATCACAAAATGGGCAACAATCTGACAAAATCAGGAAACTTGTTAATAAGTATTAACTTTCATCCCTAAATATACAACACTGGATTTTATATTCTCATTGTTAGACAATTCCATCAATGAGAAAATGTGGAATTTCTTTTCGAATTGAACAATACTGACAAATGCTGTATGGACCTCCCAGAGCGTACTGTGTCAAGTGGTTTAATTCTTACTTCTCGCAGCTCCATATCCTGTGATGACCTGGTGTGTGCCCACCGGCAAGACATTCAAGGACGTGGGTGGAGGTGCAGAGCCTGAGGGCCCAGTGCCAATGTATGGGGTCAAGCTCATGCCGGATAGGTTACACTCGGGCTTCATACAGCAGGTGTCACTCGGGTCATTCACTAACGTACAGAAGGCTGGCAGGCCGGAGTATACCGGGCATCTGGGTAGAATTGGGATGAAGATATACAGACCACAAACATTGGAACTGTAATACAGTCAAACCTCCATGTTGAACGGAGTTGGGGGGGGGGGGTGTGAGGGGTGGCCTTGTTGGGCGTGGGTGAATCCCAACATTAGAACAGAATATTTACATAAAAAATAGAAATTCAACCCTGAAATTAGAATACGTGTATTCTGATTACACCGTTACGGGTATGAAATTTAAGAAAAAAATAATTATTTGTGTTATTTGTCAATGTAAATGTTGTGACCACTCAAATGGTGGTCACAACATTTACATCTAAGCACATATATATATATATATATAAAGAAAATATTCCAGATTTTACGCAAACAAAAATCCGTATCCTCAGCATGAAATGGGTTAAATGCAATTCAGCAATTATAAGTGTTATGAAATTTACAATTCTTTATCAGATTTACAAACACATCAGGGGTATGAGTTCAGTATTTCATGCCAGATTCTCACCACATCAGTGCTATGAATTTGATTCTTTATCTGCTTTACAAACACATTGGGTAAATAAATGCAGTACATGCACTTCCAAAACACTAAATTGAATAAATCACTGTTGTCATGGTTATTAAACTTAAGGCTAAAATTAGACATGCCATGTGATTTTGTACCTAAGAACATGTGTGATGTCTCATGAAAATATTTACAAAATGTATGATATTTTCTGTAGAGGTGAACAATTGATGAAATATACAGACCAGGGGCCTATTTCATCAACATTGCAAAGTATACTTTAATAGCAAAGTATACTTTGAGGGAGAAATTTTCAATTTTATGATAAATTTATTAATTTTTATTATACTGAATTTATTACATTATCACAGTCAATTTTGGCTGTGATAATGTAATAAATTCAGTATAATAACTCTGCATACTTTTAATCATGAAATGTATGCATTTGTTAGTTCTATATGAAATAATGCATTTCAGGAAAAATAAATGATTACTCCCTGAAAGTATACTTTGCTAGTAAAGTATACTTTGCAATGTTGATGAAATAGGCTACTGGGGCCCGTTTCACTAAACTTCTTGCGACTAAAATGTTTGTAAGTGCAAACTTATAATAGTCCAGGCTGTCCATTCACTTTCGGTTCCAAATATATAGGAATATAGAGATTTTCTTCCAAAAATATCGGGATAAATATAGGGATTTTTACCAAAAAAATAGGGATTTATAGGGACAAAACTCAATATTTTCCAATTTTACGGCATGTATGTGTGTACGTAAAGGATTTTTTCGAGTTAAATGGCCTCCTCCTCCCCTTATAGCCATTCCGTATCCTCTCCTCTGTTTTTTAAATGGTTTACAATTATTAACTTGATTAATTTTTATTTCTTATTTTCTAAAACAGGTTGAGCCACTGCCTGACAAAAATGTATGCTGAAAATACAGAATTACACATCTTACAATGAGATAAAAAATGATCCAAACAAAGAAAACTGGTAAATACGATCATAATTTAGTCAAATGCATCTCTAACCTTGCACTGTGTTTAGAATAAACCAGTAAGTTGAATATGTGACTTGATTTTGAGCATTTTACAAAAATTAGTTACCGGGTACTAATTTTTGAAAAATATATGGATTTATAGGGATTTTGGGAAAATATAGGGATTGCCAAATGTATAGGAATTTATAGGAATTTATAGATAATGGACAGCCTGATAGTCTGTAAATTTCATATTAACAATGTTTTCTTGTGAACAATTATTGGATTTACATTTATTGAGCATAGGCTGCATATGCAGCCTATGCTCAATAAACGTAAATCCATCAATTGAAATTTCCAGACGATTCCAAATTTGCACTTACGAACATTTTAGTCGTACAAAGTTTAGTGAAACGGGCCCCAGTTCCGCATTTGCTTTGAAAATTGTGTAATTTTTCGACCTCATTTACAGAAAATATCACAGTTTCTGTAAATATTTTACTTGTTCGGCATAAAATCACATGGCAGTTCACAAGATACATTTCTGATTGTTGCAAATATGTAGAATATGGGATACAAATTGCAAATAGTTTCTGGTGACTGCCATTTTTAGCTATTTTATGTAAGATTTTATATTGAACATTTCACTAACGAGTGGACCAGTTATACCCACCTCTGTGTGCATGTGTACGTGTTGGTGGCGGGGTCCTTGCACGTGCACGCCAGCTGGCAGCCATCTTGCCACGTGGCTCCCACAGCATACTGTACACCATTCTTATACACACACTTGCCTGAAAAATAAATAAACACACTTGCACGATAGGAGCACCACTAAAGAATCAGCACCGAAAGAGTGTACTTATCTGGTCACCCTTACTACACCAGATTAGTTGGCCCCAGGTGTAAATCCCAGGCTGATATCAAGTTACCTTGGTCTGATACCTAGTTGATGTCCAACTAGCCACGTAATAACCTACGAGTAATACAATCAGAATACACTAGATTAAACTAGTCAACTGATTTCACAATACCTCGGCATAAATTATTGTAATTTATGAAATCAGTAAATTTGTATAATAAATACCAGGGATTCCGCTGGGGAAAATAAAAAAATCGCCACTTCAAAAAATTGGCGATAAAAAATTACAATTTTCGAAAAAAAATCAAAAAAATATTTTTTTTTCTTTCTTTTTTTTTCAAAAATTGTAATTTTTTATCGCCTATTGTTTATTTTTATCGCCAATTGCGAATCCCAATCCCTGAAATACCATATTAATTGTCGCTCATGTAATGAATGGAATGGTGCTAATTAGCCCTCTCACTCTTAATATCCAACATTGGCTTTTCCATGTTAATTTTTAATCCTTAGGCGCCGGCTCATCTGGATCTACAGTGTTTGTATATGTTGGCTTTATGGTCTATAGGGTTAACACCTCATCTACAGGCCATCACAAATCCACTCTTCTGCTCGTATTAGCAAGTCAATTTTTGATCTGGACGAGTGGTAATTTAACCCATTAAAGGTACATGCCCACACAGTAGGCACAAAATGTTCTTTATAGGAATTAAATAAGTGTATACTTATGTCACTATTCCACCAGTTCTAAAAATTACGAGTGCCCGCTATACAAGTATAATCATTTATTAATTATCAATTTACTGTTAGCGACGCGCGGCGGTAACAGTCTATTTTGATAATGTGCGGGGACGACGACTTTCATATCACGGCTTGCGGTGCGCATGCGCAGTATACTACGCGTGCCAGTAGGCTTCCCAATATGTAAACAAGAATATCAACATGTCGAAACGTCCAGGACGGAAATTGTATGAAACGGCGTCGGCCAAAAAAAAGGCGAAATGTCTGAGGGACAGGCAGTACAGAGAGAGAGTGGTTAATATTGGCGACCATATCACCAAATGGAAAGAGTTACGTGGAGATTTAGATTTGGACTCGAACAGAGATTTTTCTTCTCAACTTCCGATACTTCACTGCACATATCAAAGATGTAATATGATTACACGTGACGCGTATTGGTAAAATTAGCACGAGGTCGGAAAATACCCTTTCTGGTTGCAGCATATAAAATGCGATTTAACACCAATTAACACGCGCCGTAATTAAAAATAACTCATTAGTGGGTAGACAAATGGCTCATATAAGGAATGACAGAAAATGAAAAGTAGTAGTACAGTGTAACCTGCTGCGTGGGCATGTACCTTTAAAGACGGGATACACTTATAGTAGTATGAAACTTTTTAGGGTCAAAATCCTATTTTCTTCATTTCATCTCGAAAGTATATGTTGTTACCACTAAGACGGTTCAAATGAGTGGTAACAACATACACCTTTATGGATAAATAAACAAAAGAATGAGATTTTTCCAATAAAAATTATTGTATCCTTAGACTGAAATGGGTTAAGAGACAGTGTTGCATAAACATTAAAACATATAGAAATGTATGTCAGAGTTGAACTCCAATCTCGATGAGTGAAATATTAAGAATTGGTCGAGGCCTGATTTAAGGATAAATTTATTAATTTTTATTATACTGAATTTATTACATTATCACAGCCATTTTGGCTGTGATAATGTAATACATTCAGTATAATAATTCTGCATACTTTTAATCATTAAATACATTGTATATGCAGTCGTTAGTTCTATATGAAACTAGATTGGTCAGTAAGCGAGGCTTACGGAATACCCCCCCGTGTGGGCCCAGGTACCCCTAAATATGTAAAATTTTCCAAGTGTGTGGGCTTGTGACCTTGACTCTGGGCTTAGCGGGGGCAGCACGAACGTGAATGTGAAGCAGATCCGAGCAAGGAAATAGCAGTTATAACCGATTTCTCTGATGTTAAGTTTTGTAAAGAGACTAAGTATGTGATCTTGACCTTGGGATCAGTGGGGATATGTCACAGCATGATAGTAGAGCCTTACAGGAATGCATGCATGAAATATTAAGAATTTTAGATGAAGTTATAACAATATTTCTCTGATGTTAAGTTTTGTAAAGAGACTAAGTATTTGACCTTGACCATGGGATCAGCGGGGGTTGGACGGTCGTGGATTTGGCACAGCATGGTAGTAGAGCCTTACAGGAATGCATGTGTGAAATATCAAGCATTTTAGATGAAGGAAATAGAAGTTATAACAATATTTCTCTGATATTAAGTTTTGTAAAGAGACTAAGTATTTGACCTTGACCATGGGATCAGCGGGGGTTGGACAGTCATGGATTTGGCACAGCATGGTAGTAGAGCCTTACAGGAATGTATGTGTGAAATATTAAGCATTTTAGATGAAGGAAATAGAAGTTATGACAATATTTCTCTGATGTTAAGTTTTGTAAAGAGACTAAGTATTTGACCTTGACCTTGGGATCAGCGGGTGTTGGACGGTCGTGCATTTGGCACAGCATGGTGGTAGAGCCTTACAGGAATGCATGTGTGAAATATTAAGCATTTTAGATGAAGGAAATAGAAGTTATAACAATATTTCTCTGATGTTAAGTAGTTTACGGACGCACGGACGGACGCACGGACAACCTGACTCCAGTATACCCCCCCACAACTCGCTATGGGATCAGCGGGGTTGGACGGTCGTGGATTTGGCACAGCATGGTAGTAGAGCCTTACAGGAATGCATGTGTGAAATATTAAGCATTTTAGATGAAGGAAATAGAAGTTATAACAATATTTCTCTGATGTTAAGTTTACGGACGGACGGACGGACGGACGGACAACCTGACTCCAGTATACCCCCCCCCACAACTCGTTGCGGGGGGTATAATAATACATTTCGGAAAAAATAAATGATTACTCCCTTCAAAGTATACTTTGCTAGATAAGTATGCTTTGCAATGTTGGTGAAATAGGCTACTGTACACAGAACAATATCATTTAGAGTGTCGATATACCGACCTGAGATGGGCACGGTTATTGGTTGGTTGGTGCCGTTTATAGAAGAACCGGTGTATGGTTGTACAGTCAGTGGGCGTGGCGTCGTCTGCGATGTCAGAGTGTTACACATGGCAACCCTGCAGCATCGGTCGGTTGGCGACGGCTTGTAGTAACATTGCGGTGGCAGGTATGGGTATTTCGGGCATCTGAAATATGTTATAATCTAGTTATTGCATTATATGTAATGCTATAATAGTCAATAACGGCTTATGGGTATTGAGTAGGTAATTTTAAATTTGTTATAGACCAGTTATTTCATTGTATTTTATGTAGTGCTATAATAGCATATGCAGAATATGTTCAACAAATGTAAATCCATCAATTGAAATTTGCAGACTATCTTAAATTTGCAACTACGAACATTTTAGTCGTACAAAGTTTAGTGAAATGGCCCCAGGTTGCAGCAGTGCTATCTACAATGGTAAAACATGAAAGAAACCCAATGATGTCCCATTGTTTAGTCAACTTAAGTTACGAACCTGTCATTGCAGCGATACATTCCACGGTTACCATCGATACATTCGCAGTTGTAGCTGCAGCCGTCCTGCCATGTCTGGCCTTGGGTGTAGATCACTCCCTTATACACACACGCAGCTGCAAGTACACAAATACATATAGAATATACACATAGTGTGTAGCAAATGTAAAGGCCATAAAAAGTACTTTGGTTCTCAGATATAGCCGTGTCTGCATTATCGGCCTGCGCGTCGAGCATTTTACCGTCATGGAGAAATAAAATTGTACTATAAATTCACCACATGATCAATCAAAGACACTACCATGTAAAAATATGTTGAATCCAATCATGTCTGAAGAAAATCTTGTGATTTTTCACGTCCAAAGAGGTTATAGTAACTTTATAGAACATATCGATGGTCTAGTAACATAAGGTCGTAACTGCTATGCTTTAGCATAGCAGTTACGACCTTATGTTACTAGACCATCGATATGTTTTTGTTTGAGATGCTTATTTCTGATTATTTTCAAGTTGAACATCTCAAACTTATTTTGTATGGCCATGTCACCAGTAGCTGATTTCATCACAATGGCAATGTATGCTATTTATCTAGCAAAGTGTACTCTGAGGGAGTAATCATATATTGTTCCCGAAATGCATTATTTCATATAGAACTAACGACTGCATATATTTGTTGATTAAAAGTATGCATAATTATTATACTGAATTTATTACATTATCACAGCCAAAAAGCCAAAATGGCTGTGATAATGTAATAAATTCAGTATAATGAAAATTAATAAATTTGAAATTTCTCACTCAAAGTGTACTTAGCATATATTTGATTTATATCATATTTAAAAGCATTTTGTATCCTATGAAAGAAACCTTTGCTTTATTCCATAGCTATTTTAACATGTTAATTAGATGTGAAAGCATTAAACTGTTTCATGCTGAGGATACGTCATTTTGTGTGCGGAAAATCCTATATACATGTATTTTCCTTCCATGTCCTCAGAAATATATGTCACGACCACCATTTGAACCGTCTCGCCTGCGCTAATCTTGTCAATATTTGTAAATTTCCTTATTGCAAAGTAGTTGAATATTGTGCTTTAAATCAAGCAATTTGATTGGCTGAGCCTGAGCTGTGCTACAATTGCTTGATTGTGAGTTGGCAATACCAATAGATGTTCATAAAAGTTTAGCGCATGCAGATATAGCGCATGTAAGATTAACGCATGCAGGCGGTTGTGTAACTACAAATGGGAGGTGTTGTGAGTAACACATGTGCCCCGTGGTTGGTCATATTGCCCAGTATTATGAATATACATACCGTATTTATTCTAATAGCAGGCCGCTCTCTAATAGTAGCCGCCTCCCTTCCATATATGCATTCTAAATATGTTACTTTCACATACAAAAGTCATTTTTCTTTTATGACTATCCATGAATTACCGTGTTTTACCAGTGAAATCAAAATCCATCTTACACCTGTGAAATACCAGATTCGCCCGTGAAATATCGATTTCGAAAACTCACTGCTTTGCCGAACTACTTTCTTAGGCTCCGCCCATTGTACTTATATGCAATAAACTATGTTTAAACTAAATTAGGCTCCGCCCAACTGGGGAATTTTAGTAGTTGCATAATTATGTCCCTTGCACACATGCGATTAGCTCCCGTTGCTGGATGTGCGCACCGAGTAACATTTGTTATCTGCTACCGAAGGAGGAAATCGCGGAACTGGACAATTTACTTTCGCAAATAGATACGAATTAAACATGAGGACCCTCAAATAACACCATTGCCCAACATTTAGCATGTTTAGTAAAAAAGAGTAATGGTAAACAAAATAACAAATAAAACATGATGAATTGAATATCTTAAAATATCCAGCAATCTTCATTCTTTATCTCGAAATTCTCTGTGATGAATCAGGTGCTTGTATCTATGTTTGTAACATAACTGTTCTACTTTATATTCAAAAGAACAGTCGCCCCAAGAACAGACATTTGCAACCTGTACGACAATGTTGACATTTTCTGTGTAATCCAAGGAATTCCATTAGAATTGTTAATCTTCATTCTTGATCTTGAAATTCTCCGTGCTGAATCAGGTGCTTGTATTTTTCAGAATTCTGTCATTTATCCTAAATCTCTATTCTACAGTAGTCAGAGAAAAGCATGTCAAATTTAACTCTTTGCATGTCAAATTTAACTCCAAATATATTGTGAACTTTCATTATTTTCAGAGAGCAAGAAGTAAACAAACATCTTCAATTTGACTAGTTGTGAACCGTAACTTGCAATCTACTCCCCTACCGTCCGTAGCCAGTTATGATTTCACTCATAAGCCTTCTCTGCAGAATAGCGAATCAGGTACGATTCGCACTTTAGCAGTTAATTGTGAAAGATTTTATATAGTTTTGAACTGAAATGAGTGTTAATATTATGAAAATAACATGTTCAAGTACTTATGACATAAATTTACATATGTAGTTGACCTGATAAAGTAAATTTAAGCTATTATCAACAAGTGATCCAGTCAGCGGCAGCCAAATTCCAACACGTAAAAGTTAAGATGGGGTCCATTTTTTGTAAAGGCCAAAAATAATTGTCTAAACCTTCTACAATAGTAAAATTTGTTTCAGAATTATTAGTACCGGTATGTATTACTTTTATAATACTAATATTTTTTTCAGATGGAAATTCCGAAAATAATATGTCACAATTAACTGCTAAAGTGCGAATCAGATCCGATTCGCTATTCTGCAGAGAAGGCATATGAGTGGAATCGTAACTCAGCCTACGGATGGTACAGGAGTAGCATGCACGTTACCGTTCGCAACTACATTTTGACAGGATGTCTCAAAAAGAAAGATAAAACACTGAGAGTTGTCCACATACCAGTAATTTCAGTTTGACAAATCGAAACAGAGTGCTACACAAAGAGCAAAAATAATGCAAAGCAACTTGAGAATTAACAATTAATTAATTTTATTATTGTTCCTTTCAGTGCCAGAATAAAAACTGATCCAACAGTTGACCGATGATGGCGTGCCACAAAATCAAATAATACAAAAAAAATGCTAACAGTTTATTTAAACAACTGCACCCATTTAAACACTTGTGCAAACAAGAAACATCTCCGACATACTTTGTAACCAACAAAAAACAGAATCTAAAATACAACATCTGAGAAAACATACCCCACCCACCTACTTTACACATGTCGCACGAATGAATATTATTATTAATCAAGGCGCCAACCAGTCGCTCATCTCTCCAGGATTTTTTGTTCATCCAACATTCAATGGAAATGTTAGCTTCACGTTTTCGAACCAGTCGCTATCCAAAAGAAATACCACAAATCCTGACCGTTGTTTCTAAAAATTATGGCGACATCAGTTTTCGTAACACGATATGATTATCCACTTCATTCCTCGCCTGTGATCCTTGTCAAAGACTAATGCACTACAGCGACAGTGAATAGGGAATGTGTGCAGGCATCAAATTCTGTTCAAAACACTGTTAAACAAGTTGTTGTGACACTATTCTCGTTAGTTGGAATGAACATAATTTAAAATACCGTATTCTTGCGATTATAAGTCACATTTTTTTTACTCAGATTTGTATCCCAGAAAGCCCCTGCGTCTTATAAATACATGTAGATACATGAGCATTTGTTTCCACCCGAAATATCGACATAAACGACCAAAAAAATAATAATAAAAAATACGTTCCTATATTTGTTGTTGTTGTTGTTGTTTTTAGTCTTTGGGGTAAAATCCGGTATTGGAATAGGCTATGTTTTGAAATTGCACTGATTGGTCAACACGCTTTTTGATGTGTGCCGCAGATGTGGCGAATGTGCGACTTTCATCCTCACATCATGGGGACAATCAGTAACCCATTTCATGCTCAGGATATGCTTAATTATGTTTGCGGAAAATCCTGGAAAATCCTAAATATTTTCCTTCTATGCACACGGAAGTATATGCCGCGATCACCATTTAAACCGTTTCGTCGAGACGGTACAAATGAGTGGTGACAACATATACTTTCAGTGAGAAATAACAAAAATAAAAATAAAATATTTAATAAATTTCATATCCGTAAATGTGTATTCAGAAAGGAACGGGTTAAAAAAACACTCTGAATTATATACGCACGCAGATCTGTCGCCATATTTCGCCATATTTCGCCGATTTGATTTCGAAAATAGTTTCCGTAAATGGTGTTGAAAAGAGATAATACATACCGCAATCAATAATTAACAATATAATACCACTTTCGGCAGCAATATGATCGCAAATATAACACGATTTATGACAATAGCCTGTTACACATTTAACACGATTTTGATATACAAATAGGCAAACAAATCGGGAGCCAATGCACAAACGTGTACTAACCGAGCACGTGTTATAGTGAAGCGTGTACTACCGAGTTCACGGTGTAATTGAAGATACTAGAAAACGGTGAAATACGGACCGGGGAATCACGGACATAGTCGGCAAATTACGGACATAGCAAACTATGATAGGGAAAATACAGACAAAAACGTCCAAGGTACGAATAAAAAAACAATGTGGGGGAATAAATAACAACAACAACTAGGCGAGTTTTTTTTCATTTTTTTTGTTTCATTTTGTTAGGAAAATTGGGTGCGTCTTATAATCTCATGTAGACATTTTCCCCCAGATTTTGGACTGAAAATAGGGGTGCGTCTTATGCACTCTTGCGACCTATAATCGCAAGAATACGGTATACAAGATGGCGACACTTTCCGCTTTCTCGCCTCATTATATATTCATGATTATATATTCATGTCACATATTATTCCGCATTTTGCTGTTGGCATGGCGGTTTTTTTTTGGATAGAAAATCCATAAAGTATACACATTGAATTGTTAATTTATGTTAAACGTATTCAGTTTTTCATATTAATATGAATTAGTATCTTCTATAGACACGGGATAGTTCTGTTAGTCATAAATCTCCTCCACAAAAATGTAACTACTTTGTAATGCGGCGTGTCAAACAGAAATTGGAATTTGAAGCACCCCACGGGTTGCGACGGAAACTGGAGGTATCTAGCGGGAACATAAAATAATTAAATAATGCACAATCGGTAAAAGGGGCATTATATAGTCATAAAAGAAATAGAATATTTGTTTTCTTCAGTGTAAGATCGATTTTATTTCATCTCGTGGACGAAAAATGTCGGATTTTCACTCATGGCTTTGCCACTCGTGAAAATCCGACATTTTTCGTCCATTCAATGAAATAAAATTTGATATTACACTGAAGAAATCTCCACCAATTACAATGCTGATGTTGAAGTAAGTTGATCATGCTGATGGAAGTTACTCATGATTTTCCATGTTCGGTGACATATTTATTGCATAAAATGGGTGCTCGCAGTGTATTAACACGGTGTAATAAAAATCATAATACACAGAAACGTTGATCAACCGGGCAAGATTAACGCAGGCAGTTGTGTAGGTGTGAAAGAACCAACAACTACACATGTTAACCCTTACTACACTGAATGAAATGTTGTCGTCTGCTGGAAATTTTTTATTTTCAATATTTCTCGACAAAAACCTGGTTTTGACAGCACAAACCAGTTTTTTGTTAAGAATTAAAGCAAAAAAAAACAACAGCAGACGGAAATTTCCGTCAACAGCGTAGGAAGGGTTAAACTTACACGCTGATCCAGAGTAACCACTGCCGGATGTGTAGGGGACAACAACAGGGTTGCCGCCACTGGTGCCTGTGAATGAGCCGGAGATCGGCTGGGGGTTGATCACGATCGGTGGGTTCGTCTGTCCGAGCAGCGGGGACAGGGTGGTGCCCGGGGTCGGGATGTTCGTGTTACAGTCGGGTACGACACAGCATGGGTCGTTCGGGTCGGTCTTAAGTACACACGACGCGGGTAGGTTGTTGTATGATGGGCATCTACAGGTGGAAAACAAGTAACCTGATATATGTGGGTGGCAGGAGGGAGCATGTGATTGATAATTTAATAACATTACCTATTACTTTTAGGGGAGGGGGAAGGGGTTATTGTAATTTCAGGGCAAATATTCCTTTCTGATTTTGTGATTTCCACCCCCCCAATGCAGCAGGTTGAATACGGGATTGAACAATATGGCATGATCTTAAATAACCTTAGCTGTTGATAGGCCGTTAAACACCTATCCATCATCCCTGATATATAGCTCCACAGGGACCAGACTGGCTTAAC
Organism: Conchocele bisecta; assembly: GCA_029237695.1. Lineage (NCBI taxonomy): Eukaryota > Metazoa > Mollusca > Bivalvia > Lucinida > Thyasiridae > Conchocele > Conchocele bisecta. The sequence continues at coordinate 32,055,857 of CM055265.1, read as the reverse complement.
ACTTAAAAGGCGAGAAACAAACAAAGTTGTCTGCTGTTTCGTTGTTTATCCCTATTCCTTACAAAAGACCATGTAAATTGCCTTATTCCTAGCATAGGATTCGAGTACAGTCACAAAATGTTTTATAACTTTCACATTCAGGGCCTGTTATTGTAACATTTCGGAGCATGTTCCTAAAATTTATATTCAAAATCAAGAAGTTTGATTGGTCGATACTTAGCACAGTTCAGCCCCAATCAACAAATTTCTTGCTTTTGAAAATGTGATTCAAGTATTGTTTCTGATTATAAAATTTCCTTAAATTTGTACTCACCCGAAATCAAGCAGTTTGGTTGGCCGAGACCGAGCACAGCTAAGCTTCGGCCAATCAAACTTCCTGATGTCAAGAATGAAACTAGGTTACCCTCTGAAACTGTTTTATCTTCATAGTCGAGGCCCGTAATTATAAATTATGTTTGCAAAATATTTATCGAAATCAAGCAGATTGATTGGCCGAGACTGAGCACAGCTCAGGCTCGACCAATCAAACTGATTGATTTGGAGAATAAGATTCAAGTACCATGATAACAATCACAGGCATGTGTTACCTCTGGGAGCATGTGTAATATCCTCGGATGACGTCTTCACATCGACAACGCTTGTCACATCCGTCGTCCCATGTTTGGCCATGTGTGTAGTACACTCCCTTGTATACACAGAAACCTGCAACATTTCACAAGCAGTGTAGAAACCTTATACAATGTACATACTACAGACATGACACTATTTGGAATTTTACCCTTTCACCCCTAAGTAACTGGAATGGATTTTGATATGCTAATTTTGCAACTATCCAATCGTCACAAAATGATATGCAGACTAGTCCTTTTATGAAAAGGGGGTGATATTGCTTGCAAAAAGTATAGATCCTGATGACACGGCTCATCACGAGCCAGCTCATCTGGATCTACACTTTTTGCCTATACCACAATACAGGGATGTAGTGTTGAAAGGGTTAAGACTGAATTATGGGTATTCATAGCATAATTAACTCTTTGCATGCTAGCGATAAAAATAACAACCAACAAATTGTGAGTATTTTGCTTATTTCTGCCGGTAAATATGTCTTGAAATTTTATTAGAATACAATTCTAATGAAATCCATAGACATATTCATGATATTTACAGTGAGAAATAAAAGAAACATGGGCATTGCTATCACTTAGAAACAAAATTGCTACCTCACTGCGATATTCTCACCTAGATAACATATCATAGGTGAATTATTGTAGCTACGGTATGCTATCACTATGCTAATCACTGGCAGCCTTGATTATAAGGAATGAATGGCCTTTTTGTGGAATTTATCGGGGTATAAACTTGGAAAAGTCGCGGGAATACTGGACGAAGGCCGGAAGGCCTCGTCCAGTATTCCCACGACTTTTCCAAGTTTATATCCCTGATAAATTCCACAAAAAGGCCATTCATTCCTTATAATTCCAGCATTTGAAATAAATTCATCAAGAAAATGTGTTTATTTTCCGTTTTCTTAAGAATTATTTTAACTGCGCCTTACGATTACGGAAAGTAGTTCGGCGTGGGAGTTTACTGGGATATAAATTTTGGACAGAGACTTGCTACGGGCCAATCAAATGTTAGGGAATTGTGTAAATATGTTTGTTCTGGAATTATAATAAAAATGAAAAAAACAACAAAAAAACTTAATATTTTTGCCTTACAAACAAGGTGACCTCAGTGACCTTGGGCAGTCGGACGTGGGTCGTATGCAAAACAAAGCACCATCCCTAGACACACACTGTGGCCAAATATTATCAAAATCAGTGAAGGGGTTCATAACTTATTGAAAAATGAAAGGTGTTACTGACACACGTACATGGACTAATGCTATATCCCCTCTTGCCTATCGGTGAATTTTATTCTGCTATTATTTAACTAGCCCACATGTTTCCCAAGATAAGGATCTCAATGTCATGGTTATCTGGAGCCTGTCTCACTAAACTTTGTATGACTAAGAATTTTGTAAGTGCAAAATTTAAATCTACAATAACGATTGCACTGACAGTTGAGTGTGTTCACATTTAATGACATGTAGGTGGAAAATAGTAGCATTACTGTCTGTTTTATTAAGTAGGCACTGTGTATTAAAGGGGTTAGTGTAAATTGTAGGGTCCATAAGGGACTTAGCCCGCTTCATCTGCTGACCCCTGAAATTGTTAAATCACTAGGGAACTCGCCCACTTCATGTGCAGACCCCTTCAATTATTGACCCTACCTGGGGGTCGTTGCACTAAACTTTGTACGACGAAAATGTTCGTAAGTGCAGATTTAGAATAGTCTGTAAATTTCAATTGATGGATTTACATTTATCGAGCATTGGCTGCATGTGCAGCCTATGCTCAAGAAATGTAATTCCAATGATTGTTAATGTGAAATTTACAGGCTATCATTATTTTGCACTTAAGAACATTTTAGTCGTACAAAGTTTAGTGAAACGGCCCCCAGGTGACTTAATTGTGGTAGATGGGGATTTCAACAATTTCAACAATTCAAAGGGTCAATGGAAGTCCATAAGGGATGTAGCCCCCCCTCCCCCAACTTTCATCTGCTGCCCCCTTCAATAGATGCACCTACCTGGAGGCTTAGCTGTGGTAGATGGGGGGTTACCAGACGGTGCGGGTGTCGGGTTGAGCTCAGGTCTCTGCGTTGAGACCTTGCCGGGGATGACATAGGGAGCCACGGTGATCACGCCTGGGGGTGGCGATGGTGTCAGGCCGGGCCTGGGGGTGGGGATACCACCTGGGAATGGCGTCGGGTTCACAAAGTCGCAGAACGGTACCTGGCAGCAGGGTTTATTGGCGTCCTGGACCAGCACACACTGGCGTGGGAGGGCCGGGTACTTGCGACATCTAGACGTGAAACGTATAAAATTACCATTCAGGAGATCTGTAATAATCACAGAATACACAACCGCTGGCCCAGATTAATTATCAACATTTCTGAACATATTTTGGCAATGCCAACTTGCAATCAAGCAAGTGGTTTCGGAATAAGTTGTCGTGGGCCACACCTCCAACCAGCCAGACAGACGTACGGACGGACTGACACAATGACGAACGCAAATATACAAGCGCCTGTGTTAATCTTGATTGTCTGTCTATGTTTCTGAACATCTAATAGCGATGCCAATTTGCAATAAAGCAACTTGATTGTCTGAGCCTGAGCTGTAGCACAGCTCAGGCTCAGCAAATCAAGCTGCTTGATTTCAAACACGAAATGACAGATATTGGCAAGATTAGTGCAGGCAGTAGTGGATGACTATCAGAAAGATGTAAATTGGAAGTGAGGTTTACTACACCTGTGTATTCGTGTCAAAGACATATTTTATTGCTTTTAATATGGCCACACTTTCACCAACCTTAGATATGACCCTCACCTTACAGTTTAAGCCTGGATTCGTACTCCTGCAGCAGGTAGAGCATAGATAAAGACTACATTAGATAGAGTTCCATATTTTTCTGCCGACAAACTTAACAAAATTGACGAAATAAACACATTTTTAATCTCAAAAATATGTAAATATCACCCTCCCTAAAAAAAAATATTTGACAAATATTTGACAAAAATTTGACAAAATTCAATCAAATATTAATTTTATTGCAAAAAAAAATTGTCCTATGGGAATTAAACTTGGGCGCTAAAATAGATTTTTTTTTAAATAAGTTTCTCGGAACAGACAGTACATACTTTTGTTCACATCTGTACAGTCCAGAGTGGTCGTCTAAGCATTCACACTCATAATCACAGCCGTCATCGAACCTCTGACCCTTTTGGAACACCATACCCTTGTACATACAACCTGCAATGAAGGGTTATCAGGTGTGAATTACTGTAAAAACCCTAAATAATGGGACACCATAATTATGTGTTGGGAAATCCCAATAAAATAAGTGTATCCCAAAACAAATTGTATCCCAATACACTGTTATTGCACTAACTAGGCAGAAACATATTAACCTTAAATATTGTCATGTTTAAACAAATATATACTTATACAGGTTTCCAATAATAAATTGCGTCCAAACATCAAGAGTGCAACATGTCACAATATATGCCCCATTGAGGTATGGTTGGAAAAGTGGTACATGTACGGAGATAACTGGTCAGTAGCCTATTTCACCAAAACTGCAAAGTAAACTTATCTTTCTAAGTACACTTTGAGGGAGAAATTTTCAATTTAAGGATAAATTTGTTAATTTTTATTATACTTAATTTGATAATGTAATAAATTCAGTATAATAATTCTGCATACATTTAATCATCAAATATATGCTGTTGTTAGTTCTATATGAAATAATGCATTTCGGGAACAATAAATGATTACTCCCTCAAAGTATACTTAGCTAGATATGTATGCTTTGCAATTTTGGTGAAATCGGCTACTGGAAATTTGGATGAGTTCTTCATCTTGCCACAATAAGCATGTGTAGAAAATGTTGTTAAGATATGTTATGTATAATTTGTGTTATTGAGTGACAAACTGTGCCCCCCTGCCGACTGCTCGTGCAATGTGGATAATAGAGGATATTCCATCGTACGTATTTGAATATCACACAATAATATCACAGTGTATGTCAGCTTCCACGTAAACTCTGATTATTACATTCCTGAACAACATTTTTGAACAAAACTGCATTTGCGTATAAATTTTGTCAGCGGTGCTTATTTTATAAAGGCTACGGTGATTATGGGTGTTCTCTTCATGGTGTATTACAGTGAAACCTCTCTAAACCGGACACCCTGGGAGATCCCAGGGTGTCCGGTTTAGAGATGTTCCACTGTAAATCAGGCATATAACCATTCTGGGACATACTTATATATTTTGCAATCATGAACATGTATTATTATCTGAGATGCGGTACCGAGAAACCTCTCAAAATGATATAACATATATTATATCGGTGTCCGGTTTAGAGAGGTTCCACTGTATTTGTAAGTTGACAATTACAGGTTTTTTCTCACATATAATAGCTTGAAATATAAAACCTCAGCAACATCTGTATTGTCATGCGTCAGTATTAACACAAGTGAAAGTGAATGGGTTTAACGTCCCAGCAACAGCTAAGGTCATATAGGGACAGGACCACAGTTTAAAGTCTCATCCGACAGACCAGTGTACTGGAAATACTACGTTAGTAGTTTCCACGCCTAGGGTGAGGATTGAACTCACAACCTCCAGTATTGAATGCGATATCCGCTAGGCCACTGCCCATCCCTGCAGTATTGACAAATATTCAGTGTACAAATAGTCTCTATATAGAAGGAGTCTTACCTGTTTTCGGAAGTGGAGCCGCGGTGGAGTGGCCGGGTATGGGTGCTGGTGTAACCTGGGGCACAGGCCCATAGCCTACAACAGACATCGCAGGTATAGCAGCAGCAAACTTGTTTTTCTAATTATAGTACCTATATTCTTCATTATATGCCAGACCAAGATGCATTGACGGGGAAAACACACAGGCCCATAGCCTACAACAGACATCATAGGTATAGCAGCAGCAAACTTGTTTTTTCGCAATAAAATCAATATTTTATGGAATTTTGATTTTATATTTTGAAAATTAATAGTCCTTAACCCTTAGAATGCGGGAAACGAAAATTCCATCTGCTGTTGTTTCATAGTGTACCTTATTCTCAATACAAACATGGATTGGCAGCACTTTAGAATCATTTGGAAATGATTCTAAAATGCTGTCAAACTATGTTTTTGTTAATATTGCCACAAGAGACAGGTAAAGCAAATTTTGCTAAGATTTGTCAAGCAGAACTAGAGTTGTTGCCTGGACAAGCAGTGCCCACCTGCCAATTAACTGCTCATACACATTGGATAAATAAATGGGTATAATTTCATTAAACAAAATTGGGAGGATGACGTTTTTGTTATTGATGAAAAAGTACTTACATTTGAATATTTTTTAGATTTACCGTAATGTGTTTAATAGCCAAAAGTTGGCAGGCAGAAAAACGTGGAACAGACATATTTTATTTTTATTTCTACTATTTCTCAGCAAATGTATACATTGCGACCACGCATTTGAACCGTCATTTGAACTGAGATTGTTAATTCAACAAATTATCTCTTATTTTCGTTTGGTGAATCACATGTGCAAATCAGTGAATGTGCAATAGTCATTCAAATACAGCATCAATAGTCATTCAAATACAGCATCAATAGTCTTTAAAACACAGCATCAATAGTCATTCAAATACAGCATCAATAGTCTGACATTCAAATACAGCATCAATAGTCATTCAAATACAGCATCAATAGTCTGACATTCAAATACAGCATCAATAGTCATTCAAATACAGCATCAATAGTCATTCAAAGCGATGTCACTCTTTCAACTCTAAATATGTGACATTGAAATGTTCGCCGTTTACTAGACTAAAAATGTGTTTATGTGATAGCCAGAGCTCCAGTTAAGATGCGTAATGTGACCAAATATTTGAGGTATTTTTCTTAGTTCTTCACCCAAAATGGCAAGTTGGGAGTTCTTTAGAATCGTCTCAATGAGACGATTCTAAAGCACTCCCAACTAGCCATTTTTGGTGAAGAAATAAATTGCCCCCAAAGGTGATCAAATTACGCATCTTAACTGGAGCTCTGATAGCTCTAACTAGAGCCGAGTGGCATCTGATCAGGAAACCGATGCATTTTGTTTTGACGAGAAAAAGTGAAAGTGAATGGGTTTAACTAAGGTCATTGAGGGATGGTTTTTCGATGAGAAACATTTGACGCTGGTGCAGCATCAGTGAATGTGTTTGACAAGAACCACTACCTGTGAATGTGTTTGACAAGAACCACTACCTGTGAATGTGTTTGACAAGAACCACTACCTGTGAATGTGTTTGACAAGAACCACTACCTCTACCTGTGAATGTGTTTGACAAGAACCACTACCTGTGAATGTGTTTGACAAGAACCACTACCTGTGAATGTGTTTGACAGTGAACCACTACCTGTGAATGTGTTTGACAAGAACCACTACCTGTGAATGTGACAAGAACCACTACCTGTGAATGTGTTTGACAGTGAACCACTACCTGTGAATGTGTTTGACAAGAACCACTACCTGTGAATGTGTTTGACAGTGAACCACTACCTGTGAATGTGTTTGACAGTGAACCACTACCTGTGATGGTGCCGCCAGGAATGCCTGATATGGAGACCACGCCCGGGGTGGGTGAGGGGCCGGTGGGGGGCATGATGGGGCAGTCGGGGATCTCGCAACATGTCGGGTCCTTGGGATCTGGCACCAGGGTACAGCCAGCCGGAATGCTGCTGAACTTCGCACACCTGGAATGGAGAAACTAGAACAAATGACAGAGGCTCACGGATACCCCCGGACGCCGCCTGAACTTTAACGGAAATCTTACAGACCAACATTTCGTATTATGGCCTTTTTCCTTTGTTTGAGATCAAAGAAAAAGCTCATAATATTTTCGATATTGTGAGCTTATTGAATAGTCTATGGGACTCTAAGCCCATAAATATTGGATGTTGGTCCGGACAAACGAATGGACGGACAAAAATATGAAAACTATATACTTCTCAACACGTCTTATGCCAGGAGTATAATGAACATTAGCAGCACAATGTATCAATATTTCTTGTATTGAGAGAGCATGAGAATTGTCTTCACTGGAATGTTTTAGTTTTTTACTATATTTTTTCCATATAAAGAATAAATTTCAGTATAATAAAGACCTCCGGACTGTTGATCAGTAGCCGATTTCACCAAAATTGCTAACTATATATACACTTTGATGAGGAAATTTTCAATTTAAGGATAAAATTATTAATTTTTATTATATTTAATTTATTACATTATCACAGCAATTTTGATTGTGCTAATGTAATAAATTCAGTATAATAATTATGCCTATACTCTTAATCATCAAATATATGCAGTGATTAGTACTATATGAAATAATACATTTCAGGAAAAATATATGATAAAAGTGAACTTTGCAATTTTGGTGAAATCGGCTAAGAAGGCATAGAAAAACTTGTACCTTTCCTGGCATCTGTAGGAGTTCCTACTGGCGTCCTCACAGCGACAGATGGCGTTACATCCATCGTACCACTGCTGGCCTTGCTGGTACATGTTGCCATTGTATACACACATGTCTACAACAGACAAGTCGCGCTCAGGTACACACGACTCGATATACTGTAATAACCCTAAATATTCACACATAATGTGTTTTCGGAAGATTTCAGGGGTTACCCAAAATACTGTATTTATTCTAATAGGAGACCTCTCTCTAATAGTAGCACCACTATCATATCAAATGTTTTTAACAATTACAATGCCAAAAATAATTCAGAAAATTGCATGGCCCAGGGGCTGTTTATTAGAATAATTACGGGGTACATTGCTATTGTGAAAGGTAAGTACAACCATACTATCCTTGAACATTGGGACATGCGTTGGTGCATATGCAGCCTATGCTCAATAAATGTAAATCCATCAATTTAAATTTCCAGACGATCCTAAATTTGCACTTACGACATTTTAGTTGTACAACATTTAGTGAAACAGGCCCCTGGTATTATTACAGATGACTGAACATCCCTCAATTCCATAGCACGAACTTCGAACTCGGGACCGCATTGGTGAGAAGCACGCTCGTTACCGATTGCACTAACCGGACAACCTCTATGCACTAAAATTAAGCTATTATTCTGAGCCAATCGAGTTGGCTCTGAGTACGGAAAAAGTTTCATAACCTTGGAACCTGGCATTACAAATACATGTAGTAGCCACTTACTGCGTGCTGTGGTTGGTGGGGCGTGCGTGCTGACCCCGACGGGCCCGGGGGTGGGTGTGAGACTGGGCATGCAGTACGGCTTCTGGCAGCAACTGTTGGCGGGATCCTGCATCATCGTGCAGTAGGACGGGACTAAGGGGTACCGCGGACACCTGTACCAGGGATTGATTGGGTGGTTGATTGATTGATTGATTGATTGATTATTAGGATGGAAGCCAAGGCTACCGTGGGCACTTGTACCATAGATTGATTGATTTACGTTTATTCACCAGGGGGGCGTTTCACTAAACTTTGTACGACTAAAATGTTTGTAAGTGCAAAATTAAGATAATCTGTCAATTCCACATTAACAACGTTTTCTTGTAAACAATTATTGGATTTACATTTATTGAGCATAGGCTGCATATGCTCAATAAACGTAAATCCATCAATTTAAATTTCCAGATGATTCTAAATTTGCACTTACGAACATTTTAGTCGTACGAAGTTTAGTGAAACGGGTCCCAGTACCATAGATGGAGTGATTTACGTTTATTCACCAGAAGGGTCATATGAGACGAGCCATGTGAGTTTGTAACTAAGAACATGTGCGATATCTCATGAAAAATATTTACAAAATGTACTATATTGATGATGTTTAAAGTTGACAAAATATTACGAGCACATGCGGATTAGAATTCCGCATTTGCTCTGAAAATCTTATAAATTTTCAACGTCATTTGCAGAAAATATCACAGTTTTTAGAAACATTTTTCATAAAAAGTTGCACATCTCAAGTACACTATCACAGTCATGGCTTGTCTTATATACAGACCGGAATACACAGAGGTGATTGATTGATTGAATTATTGGGGTTTTACATCCAATCAACAGTCAAAAAGTCATATACAGACAGGAATCTCTTGTATGGGACAGTACCGGACGTTCAGCACTGAAATTACAGTAGAACCTCTCTAAACCGGACACCAAGAAAACACCTGTGATCTTACTTTTGATGAGGGACCTCCCAGGGTGTCCGGTTTAGAGAGGCTTCACTGTACAATAAAAATAAGACAGAGTGACCTGAACGGCTAATCACCGCCAAGGCTCACAATCACTTGGAAGCTTAGATGAGAATCACTTGCAAGCTTACTTCTCTGTACATCTGTAGCGGCCGGTGGTGGCGTCGATACATTCACACCTGTAACTGCAGCCATCGTCCCAAGTCTGACCTTGCTGGTACATCTTGGCGTTGTACACACACACATCTAAAGAACGGATAATTGAAAATCTGTATTATCAGTAGCCTATTTCACCAAAATCGCAAAGTATACTTATCTTGCTAAGTATACTTTGACACGTTTAATGATAAATTTATTAAGTTTTATTATACTGAATTTATTATACTATCACAGCCACTTTGGCTGTGATAATGTAATAAATTCAGTATAATAATTGTCCATACTTTTAATCATCATATGCTAGATAAGTATACTTTGCAATTTTGATGAAATCGGCTACTGAAGTGTGATAGCTTAATATCTGAACATAGCTAGCTGATTAGACCGATTGTGATAGATGATGTAAATGTAACTGATCTGAACATAGCTAGGCGATTTGAAAATAGCTGATCCGACCGCGTGTGATAGGCAATGACCATTATGCATGTCCCTAAATAACAATTTTGATAAATCGCTAATTGTATGACATGTTCAAGATCGACACTGACTATGAAAGCATTAAGAACCAATTTTTTCATGACATCACACAGTTCCCATGCTCAGTTTAGCCACGGCGAGTCAAACGTGAACTAGTTTCTAAAATAAAAAGACGGTTCCCAGTCTTACTTCTGGTGCCGCCGGTTCCCAGGTAAGGGTTTGCGTTGTCAGGTAGGTTGGAGCCTGTGATGGTACCCAGCACACCAGTAACCACCTGCTGTGGGTTGTGGGTCTCGGTATTCACGCACGACGGGATCTGGCAACATTGGTCCTTCGGGTCGGTCACTAGTGTACATCCTTGCTTCATGGCTGAGACTGGGTATGTCGCGCATCTGCCACAGAGGATATAGACAATGATTGTTTACTGTCTGTTTCATGAAACATGCCCAAATATTTTATTATAGGAATGAATGGCCTGTTTGTGGAATTTATCGGGGTATAAACTTGGAAAAGTCGCGGGAATACTGGACGAAGGCCGGAAGGCCTCGTCCAGTATTCCCGCGACTTTTCCAAGTTTATATCCCCGATAAATTCCACAAAAAGGCCATTCATTCCTTATAATTCCAGCATTTGAAATAAATTCATCAAGAAAATGTGTTTATTTTGACAGACGGCAGCCATTTGTTTACATTGACAGCACTGACAGCGCACCTGTAGAAAGTAGTTTGGCGTGGGAGTTTACTGGGATATAAATTTTGGACAGAGACTTGCTACGGGCCAATCAAATGTTAGGGAATTGTGTAAATATTTTTGTGCTGAAATTATGGCCATGTAAACAATGCAAAAACAATCTTTTCTTCGATAATATTAAATTTTATCAAAATTTAAGAATGAGCCATCTTTTTATTTCGTGGAATGTGGTCAAATATTGATTTTATTACGAAAATTTTATTTGTCTATAGGAATTTTAACATGGGAGAAAAGGAGGTCGAGAAGCTGGGGGAGGAGTCAAAAAAACTAAAAAATTTGGAAATTGAAACCTGACCAGATAACTATGTCACAGTGAGCTCGAACATACTTTCGCTGGTGATTCGTTCGGAAATGCCAAGAAAATCTATACTTAACATATTTATTACTAACCCGTTTCATAACTTTCTGTGAAAATCTGAGAAAAGTGTCTTTTCAGTCTAACTCTAAGCACTTTAAACAGAACAAATGTGTTTTCATACCACAATATATGCAACAGCCAATGTGTTTATTCCACCTTGGTTTGACAAGCTGTGTGTCCATTGTGGCCGTCATTGGAGAAATGGGGCTCTTGGGTTTTGTGACCAGTGTAGATCCAGATCAGCCTGTGCATCTGCACAGTCTAATCAGGTTCTGCACTGTTCACAATTTCATTGATAATGCTTCTAACAGGCAATATAGATCGTTATCAGTCTACATAAGTGTGCAATTTGATCTGGCGATACACTGGTCACAGGCCCCATTTCTCCAGTCACAGCCACAATTTACTCCAGGGGCGTCGCTGGCACAATTTACTCCAAGATCAAGGCAGCCTGGAAACCAAGATAGAAGCACAGAAAAGTGATCTGAATCTCCTCAAAAAACAATTGGAGGTAGGAACACGGAGTGCTATATAATAACACTTAACCCTTACAATGCTGAATTAAAATTTACCGTCTGCTGTTTATTTTTTACTTTCTATTTTTCTCATCAAAAACATGGTTTGACAGCACATTAGAATCATTTCCAATGGAAATGATTCTAAAATGCTGACAAACCATGTTTTTACTGAGAGAAGAGACAAAATATGACACAGCAGCAGAGGAATATTTTCGGTTCCCGCACTCTAAGGGTTAATATTTGGACACCATTTGTTTTGGGAAAAAAGCCTATAAAATATGTTACATCATTTGCTACTGACCTCTCGCTGCACGTTATCTTGGCGGTACTCGCGTCCTCGCATTTACAGATCTTGTCACATCCCTGATTGAACGTCTGGCCCTGTCGGAACGGGATGCCCTGATACACGCAGAACTCCGTCTGGGACGGGGTCGGGATGCCGCCGGTGGTGGGGGATGGGGTGGATACTCCCACTGGCCCCGGGGTCGGGATCGCCGAGCAGTCTGGCTTCTGGCAGCATGGGTCTGCCGGGTCGTACACAAGGTGACAGTTGGCCGGCAGGTTGGGGTAGCGGGGACATCTGTAATCATATAACATGTAGGTAACGTACCATTGAATTTACAGCACTTGGAATGGTGGAATGTTTTCTTTTTGTTTCTAGTGAAGTATTTTACATTGAGATATATACTTTGATAAAAGTGAAAGTGAATGGGTTTAACATACCAGCAACAGCTAAGGTCATTTAGGGACAGGACCTCGGTGTCAAGTCTCATCCTAAAGACAAACTACCTTTGATAAACCTTTGAAACACTTCGATTGCTGCTTTATACACTAGAGCAAGTGAGCAGGGGCCCACAGATATTCCCGGCTCACGCCTGGTCCGATCACCAAATGTTAAGTTATTTGGCCTTGACCTTGGGCATTAAAATCACATGTATGGGCTATAGAATGATAATATGGATGATGATAAATAAGTATATGGAGTTTAAAGTCAAATTGACATACGGTTGCTGAGATATTGTGTACTTGTAGACTGTCAACAATGTGTTAACCCTTACAGTGCTGAATTAAAATTTGTCGTCAAACAACATGCTTTACCAGTACTTTAGAATCATTTCCAATGGAAATGATTCTAAAATGCTGCCAAACCATGTTTTTATATAGAGAAAATACAAAATAAGAAACAACAGCAGACAACAATTTTCGGTTCCCGCCTTCTAAGGGTTATGGTGTTAACAGATGTATACCTGTCGGTGCACTTGTATCGGCCGGTGACACCATCTTCACATATACAGTCATACTGACAGCCGTCCTGCCACTTCTGACCTTGCTGGTACATCTTGCCCATGTACACACACACCTCTGTAAGGTACATAGCTGGTTACAAGGGGTATTCCAAAAGACTTAAAGTAATGAGACGTTTATAAAGTAATGAGAAGTTTATAATTCATAAGGTTGTACACCACAATTTCACGATGATGTTTCCTTACTGGTCCAGGTATGGAAGGTGTTCGAGCCAATTCCCACCCTTAAATACATGTATAAGCTGAATCGAATCAAATCCTTACTGGTACATCTTCTCATGTACACGCACACATGACTATTATTGACCTTGCTGGTACATGTGGTCCATGGAAACACATACCTCTGTAGCACGCAAACATTGTTACAAGGAGTATTCCAAAAGTAAGGAGAATTTGTGTTTCTAATTGGTAGACACTATTGTTTCATTTGCAATTATTATATACCGTACATTTCCAGCCTTGACTACCGGTATGCGTTTCATATACTATTTATTATACTTCATGACTGATTTCATAAGAAACTCGGCATAGCCCTGTTCCTTATGAAATCAGTGAACTTGTTTAATGAATATGACATTAAATCATCAGGCAATGAAGATCCTCTATCACTTACTTGGTCTTAGTGTAGGGGCAGCAGTCGGCCCTGAAACGATACATAGCTATGGTGAAATACTGAACTCATACCCCTGATGTGTTTGTAAATCTGATAATGAATTGTCAATTTCATAACCCTTATAATGCTGAATTACATTTAACCCATTTCATGCTAAGGATACAGCTTTTTGTTTGCGTAAAATCAGGAATATTTTAATTTTTTGTGCCTAGAGGTATTCTGAATGTAATGGGTTAATGATAAAACCATGGGCTGTTACATTTACTGTAGTATGAAAAACATTTGGTTCTCACAAACTTTAAACAGACAAAATGTTTTATACTACAGTAAACACAACAGCCCTTGGTTTTATTAATTATATTTATACTGCATGTTCTGATGGTTTCAAAAATGTAAAAACCAAATAGTGTTAAAATTAGCAATCTTATTGTTTATGTCATTTTGTCGCAATTCATTATTACATGTATTGACAAAGGCGATGAACATCATGTATTTTAATGACGACAAACAAACTTTAACGAATCAACGTCGCGCGACGTCACATAGGGCTGATGTAATGTACTTGGATATAAATGTAATATGTTGAATGGGCATTTCCATTATGAATATATGGACAGTGTAAATATTTGATAAAGTAATGAACATTGAAAATGGTTAAGTCGTCGATGACGCAGAAAAAATAGGTCAAGTTAAAAATAGTCACATGATGGATAGCGGTATGTGGTGGCACACGGTGGTTATGAAGATGTGCAAGTATGGTGGTACTAGGTGGTACAGTAAGTGAGAAACGGATCAAAACGCGAAAACTTAACGTTAAAAATTGCTAAGTCAATTACGTGGAAAAAATAGGTCAAGGTAAAAAAGAAGTCACATGTTGAATAGTGGTATGTTGTGGGCACCCTTTTTTAAAAAAGTTGCACGAGTATGGTGGTTCTCGGTGGTACAGTACCAGAGAAATGGACCTAAACACAAAAACTTAACATTGTGGATGCCGCCACCCGCCTGGCTTTCGCCAATCCAATAGCTGGGATTTTTTTCAAAAACCCGGCTAAAAACCGTACCCTACGACTTTAATCCAGTAAACTTGGAATACACCTTTACAGGTATAACGGTTTTAAATATCAAATATTTTAATTATATTTTTGTTATTTCTCCATGAAAGTAAATGTGACCACTCATTTTTCACGCCTAGGGTGAGGAATGAACTCACTACTTCCGGTATTAACTCTGCGTGCTAGCGGCGAAAATATCCGCCAAACGAATTAGGAGTGTATGTTTTATTTCTCTCTGTAAAAATGTCTTGAAATTTCATTAGAATCGAGCCTCAGGACTCAATTCTAATGAAATTCCAAGACGTCATATTCATGATATTTACGGGGAGAAATACAAGAAAATATGATGAATTTTTGTCCGCTAGTTTTGAACTATTTATAGCCCACAAGTTTCCCAGCATGCAAAGAGTTAAAGTCCAATGCCATATCCCCTAGGCCACAGCCCATCTCTCACAATTTGCAACAAAATAACCGTAAGTTATTCCAATATTAATCAATATTAATTTGAAGGCACAATACAGCAATCCGCTACCTGTGGGTGCTGGTGTGGGTGAAACTCCTACTCCTAGGGGGGGTGCCGCGGTGGGTTGGGGTGGTGTGCCGTATCCCGTGATAGTGCCAGTTACTCCGGTAACGTTTCCACATTGTGGCGCCTGGCAACAGACAGGGTCACGGGGGTCGGGAACCATTACACAGCCTGGCTGCTGGGCGAAGACTGGACATCTGTAAATTGGCATGATATACATTAGAGTCAAGACATGTGATTTTGTACCTAATATAGAGAATAGTAGGTTAGTGCCGTGAATGGGAAAACATATCTGGCAAGGCTTAGGAAACGGGATGGGCGAGGCTCTGCCGAGCACATCCCGTTTCCGAGCTGCGCCAGATATTTTTTCAATTCACGGCACTAACCTACTATTCTATTTATCCCGTCAACACCTACTAATGGCTTTAAAATGCAAACGAGGATGGCCGCGGCCCGCATGTCGAGCCCACCGAGGCATTTGATGGTCTCAGAGTGTATTTATTGCCCAATAAGCATACAAAGTTTCAAGCAAATCTGACTTACAGTTACAGACATACATGTAGTAGGTATGTGAAAACTTTAACACAAATTTTGACAGAAACTTTAACGCAAACTTCTAAGTCATTTGACCTTGACATAGGGGCACAGGGGCCGCATGAGTGGGACACAGAATGAATATATGGATGATGACTACCGGTAATAAGTATATGAAGTTTCAAGTCAATGTGACTTAGGACTGCAAAGATATAAGGTATTTAAAAACTTTAACGCAGATTTCGGAACGCAAACTTCTAAGTCATTTGACCTTGACCTTGGGCACAGGGGCCGCATGAGTGGGATACAGCATGAATATATGGATCATGACTAATAAGCATATGAAGTTTCAAGTCAATGTGACTTAGGACTGCAGAGATATAAGGTATTTAAAAACTTTAACGCAGATTTTGGACGGACGGACGGACGGACGTTCTTACAGTACTATACTTATGTGGCTTATCACATGTTAAATATTAGCCACATAAAACGATTTTTAGCCACATAAAAGGATTTTTAGGTGGCTAATTGTAACCAACCCTATCCTTTACTAAGTCCATAACCCTGTGGGGCTAGCCACATAAGTACCCTAATGTGTGCCCGGATGGACGGACGGATGGACGGACGGACGTTCCTACAAATGGATACTTATGTGGCTAACCCTAACCTTTTCCTTTGTTCATCCCGATTGTTCTGTAGCCACATAAACCCATTTTTAGCCACATAAAATCACGGAACAATAGAATATTACATAACCTATTGTTCTCCTAGCCACACATGTATCCATTTGTAAGCTCGGACGGACGCACAGACGCACGGACGCACGGACGCACGGACGCACGGACGCACGGACGCACGGACGTCATTGTGATCACTATGTCTCGCTTTCCGCAAGCGGGCTCGACAAAAATAATCCCAGCCACCGCACATATTCATACGTGATTAGGTCGTATTGACAGGATATCAAAAATGTTTCACGGCACTGTGTTTCACGGCACATTCGCACTGTGTTGACGGGATAAAATATTTACAATAGTTTCTGTAAATGATATAGAAAGTTGATGAAATCGTATGAGTTAATGTGCTACAACTCAGGCTTGGACAATCAAATGGCATGATTGCGAGTTGGTGTTACCAATAGGTGTTCAGAAACATTGGTACGCTGGGCAAGATTAACGCAGGCGGCTGTGCAACAGTGGGAGGTTGAGAATAGTTTCAATGTATGTACCTCTCGGAGCAGCTGTAGGCTCCTGTCATGCCGTCGGCACAGATACAGATCTGTTTACAGTCATGGTACCACTTCTGGCCGGTCGTGTATGACTTTCCACCCATTAGACAGACACCTGTAAACACCAAACATGTACACCAGTAAGCACCAAATATGCACACCTGTGACAGGTGTGCATATTTGGTGCTTACTGGTGTACATGAACACATCATTATACAGATAATCGTATGCCAGTGCCATGAACACAGGCATTACACAGTTGTTAATCCTTAAATTCCCATAAATAAATATCAGCTTTATTTAGACGGTGATTTAGAAAAGGTACATTATATTTGAGGTGTTAATAGCACCAGAAGTAAATGTGAAATAAAATACTGGTAAATCAATGGAGAATTTATCAATAAAAATATGGTGATTTAGAAAAGGTACACTATATTTGAGGCCTAATAGCAGCAGAAGTAAATGTGAAAATAATATAAATTAATGGAGAACAGGCACGGATCCAAGATTTTGGGTTAGGGGGCGTAACTATTTTGCAATACTTGACTGTATTATCGAACGAGCATAGCTCGTTCGTAGACTGAGCGGAGCTCGGGTATGCGCTAGGGGGTTCCGGTGAAAAATTTTCAAATCTACATCGCATTTCCTGCGTTCTGGCACATTTTGGAGCAAAAATATTGACACTGTCACAGTATGTTTAGACATGATTTTTTATTTAAAACGTTTAAAACGCGAACGTAGAAACGTGCCTTGTAACTTGTAAAAAATCTTTACTCGGCGAATTTTAGGGGGGTCGTGCGCCGGGTCCGCCCCACCCCCCCCCCCCTGAATCCGCCCATGGAGAATATATTAAATATGCCACAAACTGACAAAACCGGACTAAGACAAGCATGTACATGCACCCTGACCGATCAGGATCTACACCATTCATCAGACTTTTAATTCTGAAGATTGATAGTGTTCTTCCTCTTGTTGTGATAAACATGTGTATCGAATTTGGCTAACAGCCGTCAAGTTGAACTTGAGTGATCGTGTGAACAAGCCATGGCAGCAACTGTAACCCACCCAACCCGTGTCAATACATAGGAGACATGCCATGCGATTTTGTACCTAAGTACACGTGCGATATTTTATGAAATATATTTACAGAAACTGTGATATGTTCTGTAAATGATGTCGAAACATGACAAAATTTACATAGCAAATGCGGAATTGAATTCCGCATTTGCTATGAAAATTGTGTCTACTTTCAACGCCATTTACGGAAACTATCGTAAATGTTGTAAATATTTTTCATGAAATATCGCACAGGTTGTTCGGTACAAAATCGCATGGCGTGTCTCATATGAAAATGATGGAAGATGTGGCCTTTCGGCACACAAGTGCCGTCGGTGGCAGATTGGAAAAAACTGGATACTCGGATAGACGGAAACACAGACACATAGTCCAAACACTTATGAATGCATGTAAATAGAAATTGTCGTCCGGTGTTGTTGTATATGTTGCCTTCTTTCTCAATACAAACATGGTTTCACAGCGCTTTAAAGTGATGTCAAAGTATTTCTAAAGTGATGTCAAAGTATTGTTTTAGATGAGGAAAATAAATAACAAACAGCAGACAACATTTTTTATATACAAACATGGTTTCACATCGCTTTAGAATCATTTCCATTGGAAATGATTCTAAAGTGCTGTCAAAGTATGATGAGAACAAGAAACGAGGCAAAGCCACGAAGGCCAGGTTTTTTCCAAGCATGGACACTTGGATAACATAATTATACCCACTTTTTGTAGACTAGATGGCCGTGGCTTGCATGTCGCGCCTTGGGGCGAGGCATGGACACTAAAAAAATAGATATAGTAGATGGAAAAACTTTAACGAAAAAACTTTAACCGGACACACGGACATACGGACGGACGGACATATGCCAAAATGCCGACGATATCGCGCTTTCCGCAAGCGGGTGCGACAATGATGATAAACACCCATGTGAAGTATCAAGGTAATGGGTGAAGCAGTTGCAGAGATATAGTACACGAAAAAACTTTAACAAATAAATTCAAAGTAATTTGACCTTGACATTGCGCACAGGGGCCGCACGGTTGGGGGTTAGAGTGAAAATATGGACGATGATAAACACCCATGTGAAGTTTCAAGGTAATGGGCGAAGCAGTTGCAGAGATATAGTATAACAAAAAAGTCAATTACATAGAAATAATAGGTAAAAAAAATAGTCACATGTTGGATAGTGATATGTGGTGGGCACCCCTTGGTTATGAAGCTGTGAAAGTTTGGTGGTCCTAGGTGGTACAGTACCAAAGAAATGGACTTAAACACGAAAACTTAACATTGTAAACGCGAAAAGTTAACATTGAAAATGGCTAAGTCGACTGCGCGGATAAAAAATGGGTCAAGTTAAAAAAAAAAGTAACATGTTGGATAGTGATATGTGGTGGGCACCCCTTGATTATGAAGCTGTGAAAGTTTGGTGGTCCTAGGTAGTACAGTACCAAAGAAATGGACTTAAACACGAAAACTTAACATTGAAAACGCGAAAACTTAACATTGAAAATGGCTAAGTCGATTGTGTGGAAAAAATGGGTCAAGTTAAAAAAAAAGTAACATGTTGGATAGTGATATGTGGTGGGCACTCCTTGATTATGAAGCTGTGAAAGTTTGGTGGTCCTAGGTGGTACAGTACCAAAGAAATGGACTTAAACACGAAAACTTAACATTGAAAACGCGAAAACTTAACATTGAAAATGGCTACGTCGATTGCGCGGAAAAAATGGGTCAAGTTAAAAAAAAAGTAACATGTTGGATAGTGATATGTGGTGGGCACCCCTTGATTATGAAGCTGTGAAAGTTTGGTGGTCCTAGGTGGTACAGTAACAAAGAAATGGACTCAAACACGAAAACTTAACATTGATTGTGGACGCCGCCCGCCCGCCGGTCGCCCGCCCTCCCGCCCGCCCGCCCGCCGCCCGCCCACCCCCCCGCCCGCCCGCCCGGCTTTCGCCAATCCAATAGCCTGGATTTTTTTTTCCAAAAACCTGGCTAAAACCGAAAATAAATAACAAACAGCAGACAACAAAACTTACTCCAGCAGTGTAAGGGTTAAATAGGCATTGTTAGTGTTAACGTGACATACCAGTTGGCTGTGGTGTGGGCACTACACTGGGCGCGGGGGTGGGGGCGTTTGTGGACACGCCCACGCCAAGAGTGGGGGCGATCGTGGGCGTGAGTCCCGGGCAGTATGGCTTCCTACAGCAGTTGTTGTTGGGATCCTGTACCATCTGGCAGTAGGACGGGATCTGGACGTATCGTGGGCACCTACAATGTGAGACAAGCTAGGTTGGCGCAAAGGATTTTGAAATTAGTAGCCAAAATGAGCCAATTACTAGTTTACATTTCCTCCAACATCTGTGAAAACATAGTACTTTTCAAAATAATTTAAATAGCCATTTGGCTACTAATATTTCAGAAATGGACATTTTGGCTACTAAAAATTTCAGAAATTATTCTGAAAAGTACTAATTTGTACCAAAAGTACAAATGGCTACTGCGGCTATCGATCAGTAGCACAAAACTAGGACAAGCCATGTGACTTTGTACCTAAGAAGACATGTGATTTTTCATGAAAAGTATTTGCGTTGAACATTTTGTCAACTTTCGACATCATTAATGGAAAATATCGGAAATTTTGTAAAAATATTTCATGAATTTAGAAGCAGGACGAGTGTATGATTGTCTGAATGGAGACCAGTGCATCCGCGCAGTCTGATCGGGATCTACACTGGTCACAAATGTTAGAACTATATATTACATGCTACCCAGTGATTTACAGACGATCATCATTTTGTAGTTACGAACATTTTAGCGTACAAAGTTTTGTGAAACTGCCCCCAGAAGTCTAAATTCTTCAGACAGAGCAACATTGTTTGGAGAGGTTTAGCTGTACTCTGAATATAAGTTGTCGAGTACCATAACAACCATAAATATATTGACACCATTTATTCTGGAAAACATAAAAAAAACATATGGTTTCCCAATGTCCCAACATATAGGATTAGTATGGCAGAACTGGCTTATCAGAAGGACAATGTGTTTGTACACAATTTGTTTGGGAAACCACTATAAAATAGCGATTTCCCAAAACAAATTGGGTCCAAATATTCTCGGCTATTACATACTTCTCTCTGCATTGGTAGCGGCCGGTCATGTCATCGATACAGGAACACACGTAGGTACAACCATCGTCCCATGTCTGTCCCTTCATGTAGTGTACTCCCTTGTACTCACAGTACCCTGTAATGATGGGTTGGTTGATTGACTGATTGAATGTGTGGCTGCTTGATTGATTTGATAGTTAGTTGACTGATAAATTGGTTTACTGGGTGGTTGATTGACTGATTGAGTTGTTAGTTGGCTGATTGATATGTTAGTTGGCTGATTTAGTTGGCTGATTGATGTTAGTTGGCTGATTAATATGTTAGTTGGCTGATTGGGTGATTGATTTATTGGGCAGTTGCTTGCTCGATTGTCTACAGTATTGGGGAAAATAAATTCTCAACTGAATTTATTAGTTTCTGATATGGTGCCAGGTGCCCTTACTTTATTCAAGCAATTCATTTCCTAAGGTTCCTTGTACAAGTTATTAGTCACAACATAACATAATCAGTTGTTGTAAGCGTGGCTCAACGGCAGAAGGCTATATCATATAATGTACCAAGAAAATACTAATATGTGTTGCCTACATTTCTCCACATTCCCGAGAAGCACATGTTTTTCCCTAATACTCTAATACAAATTCCCCAAAAAAGCATAAATTTAATTAGTTTTGGTACTTTTACTTTTTGGCTCCATAAATGAAAAGTTGCGTGTTTTTTTTTTAGAAAAAGTGCGTTCGACTTCGACCATACAATATATTCTGGAATTACCGATATTCCTCGGTGCCACGCCAGTGATGGGGTTTGGCTCCGGTCCCCCAGAGATGACCCCGGTCGGGGCGGTGGGCAGGGGACTCGGGTTGGGGTTGGGGGTCGGGGTGACCATCCCAGGGTGGAGGGTCGGCTGCGGTGTCGGGATGTAGGTACACTTGGGGATCTGGCAGCAGGAGTCCGCCGGGTCCGATACCATGACACAGTCTGGCGAGAGGTTATTGAAGGACGCACATCTGTAAGTATAACGTGGGTTTGTTATTACTCGGGTAATCCCATCAGATGAGGCCCTTGTTATATTATCAAGGCTGCCAGTGACATGAGGCCCTTGTTATATTATCAAGGCTGCCAGTGATGGCCGTGACTGGCAGCCTTGATAACAAAACAAGGGCCTCGTTATTATGAAGCTAATTTTCTAGTCGCTTTCATCACACAGTCCAGTGAGAGGTTTGTGAACGATGCACATCTGTAAGTATCATAAATATAGTATACCTGGCTATGGTCCGTTTCATGTAAACATTCCCACATTTGACTTTTACATAAAACATTGCAAAATAATATTTCACTATTATTAGTTTTTAGCGAAATTTAAAGAAAAGAAAATGTTGTGCTTACCTTTAATAACGAACCTATTTTTTTATTTCATGAAATTTGGTCAAATATATAATTTAATATGACAGTATAGACATGATAGATGATCAGTAGACTGCATGAATGTTCCAGCAGACCAGTAGCCGATTTCACCAATATTGCAAAGCATATGATACATATCTAGCAAAGTGTACTTTGAGGGAGTAATCATTTATTTTTCCGGAAATGCATTATTTCATATAGAACTAACGACTACATATATTTGATGATTAAAAATATGCAGAATTATTATATTGAATTTATTACATTATCACAGCCAAAATGGCTGTGATAATGTAATAAATTTAGTATAATAAAAATTAATAAATTTATCCTGAAATTGAAAATTTCTCCTCAAAGTGTACTTAGCAATTTTGGTGAAACAGGCTACTTTCAGGAGCTAGATTGGCCACAACTGTTATAAGCCCCATTTCTCCAGTCACAGCAACAAATATTACGCACCTGTCAAAGCATGTGTAGATATTCTTGTTGGCGTCGTCACAGCGACATTTCTTTACACAGCCGTCGTCCCACGTCTGGCCTTGTCGGAACGCCACGCCGTTGTACACACAGAATGCTGTAAATGTATATTGTTACTTGACTGCCATTGTTGGACACCGCTCACAGACATATTCAAACATACAGGTGCGTGCTGTTTGACCATGGCTGTAGATAATGCTCATCCCGGGGCCAAGCCAATACATACATGTGTCTCATGACATTACTAGAACGCGCCATTGCGTCACCAGACCAGTTCACGACGGTCGCACTGAAATCTGAAATCTGATGCGGCTGCATCACGTGACGTGTACTGTGGCCCCGGAACATGTATGTATAAATCAGCTGTTTGAATAGAGCAGATTATGAAAGTACCGAATGTACTGCATATATGCTCAAATTACATGACATTTCCGACGGAAATGTAACAATAATGTTCGACCATGTCCAGGTAAACGTTTGCTGTGGCACTCTGGAACAGTTTGAACCCGCAGCCTACGGTGTTGCCTCTTAAGCACCATTTTTACAGTCACAGACACAAAAAGGTTTACCGTATTTAGCCGTGTATTGCGCGCACTGGTGTACAACGCGCATCTATATTTCTAAATTTCCTCTAATACACGTAGCCTCTTATGTTACGAGCCTGGCTATATTAAATCCCAAAATATACCAATTTACCATCAATCTATACTTACCGCACCCATTCATATCGATTGATTCATTTTCTCTTGTTTCACACTATGCGTATTTAAACGTCTGTCAAAAATTGACATTTCCGTTTCCGGGCTTGTTTTGTTTGCGTGAAACTGGCAGAAATCAGTTGGAAAAAATGTTTGAAATTTATGTTCCTACTTTGGATTAAAAATGGGGCTGAAAAAATGCGCGTAATACGCGGCTAAATACGGTAGCTCAAAACTTGGACACAGGAGCCTCATAATGAAAATATGGATAATGTCTAATAAACACATGAAGTTCAGGGCTCCAGATAAGGAATTAGTAATTGAGTATTGTCCTTCCATCATTTCTGAAGCAATTGGGTATTTCAAAATTTTAATTGTGTAAAATAAAATCACAGTACGGTTTACACATCAACAGACAGCAATTATCGAATAGTTTGCTTCGAAATGAAAACATATCTTCTTGGAATTTCATTAGAATTGTCTCCTTGGAGACATTTCTAATGAAATACCAAGATGTGTTTTCATGGAAAATAAGAAAAATATGCTATATTTGTGGCATGTTTATTGTTTTCTGCAGCATGGTAAAGGTACAACAAAATCTGTATTGCTTTTTGATACTCGCTACTTCTGATTTAAATTGGGTTTTTGGCAATTTGAATTGGGTATTTAAGCAAATACGCAGCTTATCTGGAGCTCTGGAAGTTTCAAGTCAATCCAACTTAAGGTTACAGAGATATGTACCTGAAAACTTTACTGCAAATCTCAGACAGAGAGAATTTTAGTCACTGCAAAAAAACCTGTTTGGTGATCAGTACAGCTTCACTGTATAATGATGTACTTATGCAATAAACAGAATCTAACATTTGTGATGATTTAATATTTAAAATTCGAAATGGTTATAGGAATTTCTGCTAACATTTTTAAAATTTACTTAGGTGAGATGCAAAAAAGCAAACTTGCAGCTCAAATAAGTGAATTTTCAAATTTGTTTTATTTTGTATCATTTGTTCCTTATTTAAAGGTACATGCTCACGTAGTAGGCACAACCTGTTCTTTATAGGAATTAAATATTTGTATAATTGTGTCACTATTCCACCAGTTCTAAAAATTACAAGTGCCCGCTATACAGATATAATCATTTAGTAATATTTATTTTATTGATAGTGACGCGCGGTGGTACCAGGTATTTTCATATGCAAATGAGGCATGATATTTTTTAATTATTTATACTAATTAAATGTGTCACCTGAAAAAATAATATTTTCGACAGATTATAAAGTATGATCATTGCACATTAAAAAATAAATACAGAGAATAAATAGTATTGGCCAATGCTCTACAACTAAACTGCCAACCATCCATTGATATAATCACAAGAAATGTTTGCACAAATTTATTTGTGGCTGTGACTGGGGATTATGGGTTTTACGACCCGTGTAGATCCAGATCAGCCTGTGCATCCACACAGTCTGATCAGGATCTGCACTGTTCGCCATTACATCAATGAAACACCCATCATGTTTCTAACAAGTAATAAAGATCATTATCAGACTACAGCAGTGTGCTACTTGATCAGGAGCTACACTGGTAAGAAATCCCATCAAACAAATATCTCCAGTCACAGCCACAATAGTGACCAAACAAACACGACACTTACAAGGTGGGAGTGTGGGTGGTGTCTGTGGGGGTTTCAGGGTGGACACGCCAAATCCGGGGGTGGAGCCCATGGGTGGGGCGAGGGTAGGCACCTTCTGGTTAAAGTCACAAACGGGCACGAAACAACAGACGTCCTTGGGGTCACGCTTCATCGTGCACTGTGGCGGCACGAACGGGAATACTGCACATCTGTAATAAGCAGAAACATTTTTCAAGGTTTAACGACACTAATTTCGTAGATATTAACCCTTTCACCTCTAAGTAACTTGAATAACACGTTCTATGTTGATTTTTAGACTTATTCCATTGGTTCGGAAAGATGTATTGTTGTAAAAACTCAGAAACAGTCTACAAACTAGAGAAAGTGAGCCGGGTCTCGCGTATACCCCCAACTGCCGCCTGGACCGACAAATAAAAACTTTAATGCAAATATTTAAAAAGAACTTTAATGCAAATATCTAAGTAATTTGACCTTGAACTTGGACATGAAGGCCGATGGGTGTGGTATGGAATGAAAATATGGATGATGATGATAAGGAAGTATATGAAGACACTGTTGCAGAGATCATGAATAACTTCGTATGCCGGGGTATAATGATGCAGATCCAGATGAGACGGCTCATTTCGAGCAGGCTCATCGGGATCTACATCATTTTGCAAATAGTAGGTCTGTAGTGTTGAAAGGGTTAATGTGCGGTTTAGTCAAAAGAAGTCAGTAAAAATATACACTGTTTACTTGCAATACCTGGTCAATGGGGGAGCGTAGCTAGTTATCTCCCTTTGAATTTAGTTATAGAAATCCGGTCCAAATTGTATAATTTAGGGCCTGAACGCTTGTAACCCGGATGTATGTAGCAGGAACTGTTGTGAACGGGAATTATTCTAGTGTTGTTGACGAGTGTTGATCCAGATCATCCTATGTATCTACGTAATCTGATCCACGACTGCATTGTTTGCCAGATTCATATTTTCACACTTATTATTGTTATTGTAATCAGTGTAGACTCAGATCAGACTGCACATATGTGCAGTCTAATCTGCGTCTACTCTGTTCGTAAAACTATTTTTTTTGCTCTAGTCAGTAAGAAATAAATGCTGAAATACACCATAGGACCGGATATCTATAAATAGATTTGAAAAGGGAAATAACTAGCTATGATCCCCCATTGATTCAATAATCTACTTCACAAGCGGTAATGTATCATTGGCAACATTTTAAAATATAATTTTGGCAATTCCAAAAACTTCTGAACATGTTTGTCATGTGACATAGTTTCAATTCCAGCAGCTGACTTTTCAGCAAATGGCTGCTGTTCACCAGTCAGTGAAACATCTCTCGTGCTCCTGACTGACTACAGAGGCCCGTTTCACTAAACTTTGTACGACTAAAATGTTCATAAGTGCAAAATTATGAGTCTGTAAATTTCACATTAACAATGCTTTCTTTTAAACAAATATTAGATTTACGTGTATGTAAATGTAAATCCATCAATTTAAATTTCCAGACGATCCTAGATTTGCACTTTATACGAACATTTTAGTCGTACGAACTTTAGTGAAACGGGCCCCAGGAATGCAACAGCAGATCAGTAGATGATTTCACCAAAATTGCTAAGCATACTTATCTAGCTAAGTATATTTTGAGATATTTTTCCCGAAATGCATTATTTCATATAGAACTAACGACTGCATATATTTGATGAGTAAAAGTATGCAGAATTATTATACTGAATTTATTACATTATCACAGCCAAAATGGCTGTGATAATGTAATAAATTCAGTATAATAAAAAAATAATAAGGTACTAAGCAAGATAATTTTGGTGAAATTGGCTACAGATGCTACACTGGGCATAAATGTAATCATCCCAATTTCTCCAGTCACAGCCACACTATATTTCTCACCAATGCGACAAGCGCATCCCACACTTTACAAGCGCATCCCACACTTTTTCGATCCATATTTTTTTCAGTCTGAGATGGTGTGTGCAATGGACACCGTAGCTAGCTGTACTTGTGACAAGCTTCCATGATCCCAGGTCAATGACAGGGGGATCCGAGTCTCGCGGTACGATATTGTCCCAGACTCGGCAGATCCTCGCGCAAGACAATATCGCACCGCTCGACTGTGATTCCCGTCTCAGTGTGAACCCTGCCACAGATTATATTAACCCTCGCTACGCGGGAGACAAAAATTGTCATCTGCTGTTTTTCATTTTTGCCTTAATTCTTAACAAAAAACATGTTTTGGCAGCACATGAGAACCGTCTCCATCGTCTCCAGTGGAGACGATTCTCATGCGCTGTCAAAACAGGTTTTTATCGAAAAATATTGAAAATAAAACATTTCCAGCAAACGACAAAATTTAATTCAGCGTAGTAAGGATTAATCCTCTACACGAGTGCTAGAGTTTACGTACCTCTGTCTGCACTCGTATCTGCCTGTAACTCCGTCGGCACAGACACAATCAAATTTACAGCCGTCCTGCCATTTCTGTCCTTGATGGTATGCTCGTCCATAGTATATACACACATCTACAACGTGGCAATATACAGACATTAACCCTTAGACCGCTACTCACGACAATTGTCGTCTGCTGTTGCTTTTATATCTTGCCTTATTTCTCAATACAAACATGTTTTGACAGCACTTCAGAATCATTTCCAATGGAAATGATTCTGAAGTGCTGTCAAAGCATGTTGTAAATTATTCTAAAGTGCTGTCAAAGCATGTTTTTGATGATAAAAATGGAAAAATAGAAAATAAACAGCAGACGACAAAAAAAATAAGATAGCGGTCTAAGGGTTAACCCTTAGCGGTCTAAGGGTTAACCCTTAGAATGCAGGGAAAAAGTTTGTCGTTTGCCGTTCTTTTATATTTTGTTGTTTTTTAACTCAACTAAAATCACGGTTTATCAACACTTTGGAAATAATCCTAAAGTGCAGTCAAACCAATTTTTTTTTTATGACAAGAATAGAAAAATAAACAAGACGAAAAAAAATATTTCAGCATGATAAGGGTTAAAATGTCTTATTGCATAAATGTGCTTTCACTGCAAAATACACCCATATAATAACATTTGTGTTGATTTAATACGACATATATTAAACTCATGGATTTTGTAAGAAACTCGGCATAGCCTCACTTCTTACAAAATTTGTAAACCCTTTCAACACCACAGGCCTGTATAGCGGTATTGGCAAACAGCGTAGATCCAGATGAGCCGGCTCACAACGAACCGTCTCATCAGTTGCTGCACTTTTTGCAAGTAATTTTCATATTTCTGAGAACAAAAAACACCCCCTTTTCATAAATGGGCTACCGTAATAACCCTAAATATTCGGACACCTTACACAGTTACTATCATTGTCCTAAAATGTGAACAAATGGATTTTTTTTTCTGATAATGTGTCAAAACCAGCCTGGTGGAATCATAAACAGTGCAGACCCTGATCAGACTGCTCCATTAGGAGCAGTCTGATCTGGGTCTACACTGTTTGCTCCGCCATTGCTGTCCGAATATTTAGGGTTATTACGGTAGTCTGAAAATCACTTTGTGACCATTGGATTGGTTGCAAAATATTCATATCAAATTCAATTCCAGTTACTTAGGGGTGAAATGGTCAATAAATATACTATACTAAATCATCACTTATGGCTGTGATAATGTAATAAATTCAGTATAATCAAAATTAATAAATTTATCCTAAAATTGAAAATTTCTCCCTCAAAGTATACTTCGCTCGAAAAGTATACTTTGCAATGTTTTATGTGAAATCGGCTACTGGTATCATTTTTGATGATTTTCTTAGTCATTTATCTCAGGTGATAATGTCTGTCCTTGATCGCGTAGCACAGAACTATGTCTCAGAACGATCAAAAGCCTGATTTACAGTGAAACCTCTCTAAGCCGGACACCCTGGGGACCTCCCAGGGTGTCCGGTTTAGAGAGGTTTCACTGTATATATCGTTAAAGTCTGTACTTACTCCTGGGAGCCAGAGTGGAGACACTAATGCCTGCAGTTGTGGTTACTGGCCGACTCCCGGTCACCATGCCCGTCACGCCGGTCACTGTGAATGGCTGACCGGTGGGGTACGTGACCCCATGGCCAGGGATCGGGATACACTGGGGCACCTCACAGCATGTGGGGTCGCTGGGGTCAGCCACCAATATGCAGCTTGACGGGATACCTGTGTATCTGACACACCTGAAATGAGAGAAATATGGCTGTGGCTATTTCTCCTTGAAAGTATATGTTGCGACCACTCATTTGAAATACAGTCGAACAATGTAATGTGATTATCAAATACGCAAACGACAAGCTGTTGCATTATACGTGTAGTCACATGCTGATCATAAATACATGTACATGTATTTATTACAGGGGCGCCAGAAGCATCATAAGATTGGTCCGACGAATCTACTGGGTGCCCTCGGTATCCACCCAAAGTGTATGTTGTTACCACTCAGTTGAATCGTCTCGCTGAGACGGTTCAACTGAGTGGTAACAACATACCCTTTTGATGAGAAAGGAGAAAAATTCTAAAAAAATATTTACATTCCGGTTTTTTATACATGAATTACAAATACAGTCATTACTAAATGATTATATCAGTATAGCGGGCACTTGTAATTTTTAGAACTGGCGAAATAGTGACACAATTATACACTTATTATATTCCTATAAATCACATTTTGTACCTACTGGGTGGGCATGTACCTTTAAAGTTAATATTGACTGAACTTCAAGAAATGGAAAAATTCATTAATAAGAAAATATGGCCTGTCGGAACACAAATGCCCCCGGTGAGAGATTGGAGAAACTCTGGCAAACTACTTGACGGGACCCACGGACGAACACGCGGACAAACACGCGGACACACACATGGACAGACACACAGTCCAAACATTATATGCCTCCTGCCTCTACCGAGACTGAGGGCATAACACATAATACAAAATAATGCTATATCCCCTCTTGCCTATCAGTGAGGGGATAACAATACACTTGTTTTGCAATCCATTTATGACCATAATAATTGGCAGATAGTAGTGAAGACTAACCTGTCAGAACATCTGTAGAAACCAGTCTTGCCATCCTCACAGACACATCGCTGTTGACAGCCGCGGTACCATGTCTGCCCTGCCACGTACTGCTTACCGTCCATCACACACACTTCTGAAGGTGAAGAGCATATAGTGGAGGTCATATAGAGA
The DNA here is from genome assembly GCA_029237695.1 of Conchocele bisecta. Classification (NCBI taxonomy): domain Eukaryota; kingdom Metazoa; phylum Mollusca; class Bivalvia; order Lucinida; family Thyasiridae; genus Conchocele; species Conchocele bisecta. The sequence goes on along the minus strand of CM055265.1, from coordinate 32,024,882 downwards.
CGGGACTTCAGTCTAAACCTTTTCAATACTACAGGCCATAAAGGAAACATTTGCAAACTCTGTAGATCGAGATGAGATTGCTTGTAGCAAGCCATTTTCATCAGGATCTGCCGTGTTTGTCAGTATTTTTCAGATATGCGACAAATACCCACATACTGCTTACCGTTCATCACACATACCATACACTTCTGAAGGTGAAGGTCATATACATGTAGCTAAGGTTATATGCGGCTGTGGCTGGATAAATGGGGCATATTGGATTAAATACATTTGTATCACATGCACACTCCTGTAGCCTGATATATTGCTTACGAGAAGCATGATGGGTGTTTCGTTGGTGGCGAAACAGTGCGGAATTTGATCAAACATTTCAGCATTTTCATTGGCCATTCAGAGACATTCAGGAACAATACCTGTAGCCTATTTCACCCAAATTGCAAAGTATACTTATCTTACTAAGTACACTTTGAGGGAGAATTTTTTTATTTAAGGATAAATTTATTAATTTTTATTATACTGAATTTATTACATTATCACAGCCATTTTGGCTGTGATAATGTAATAAATTCAGTATAATAATTCTGCATACTTTTAATCATCACATACATGCTGTCATTAGTTCTATACAAAATAATGCATTTCATGAAAAAGAAATTATTACTCTCTCAAAGTATAGTTACCTAGATAAGTATTCTGCTGAAATAGGCTACTGAATTTTCACAGGAAACTCCAGAACAGTTGAAACTTTACATCGATTCGAATGTTCAAGTTTTAAATACACAATATTGTGAAGATTTTATGGTCATTCGGGGAACAGTCAAAACTATTGCCCAGAGGTGCTGTGGACGACCCGAGGCACTATTGCCCTGATGCCGAAGGCCAAGGGCAATAGTGCATCGGGTCATCCACAGCACCGAGGGGCAATATGTATATTACTCAACCTGTATCAGTGTATGCGACACAATGAACGTAAATTTGGCGGGGCGCGTGCGTCGACAGACAAATTACGTTCAATTTTATCATGTAATCTTCAACAAAAATCATGACGTCAGCAGTTTCTGGGGTGAAAATAGTTTTGACTATTCCACGAGCACGTGGAACTATTGACAGTGCACGCAGAACTATTGCCCAGGCACGTCAAAACCCAGGGAACTAGTGAAAACTATGGAATATCAACTTATATAGGGAGTTGAATAATAGTTATTTGCTGACTGTAAGGGGAACAGATGTATAAAACAGTGTAAATTCACATGCTGATCTGGAAATAACCTAAATTTAAAAGATGTGTACCTGATCTTGGTTGAGGTGTTAGCCGCTGGGTGGGAACCACAATGGGTGGGTTCAGTGTGGATACACCCGGGCTCGGGCTCGGGGTGGGTATATGGAATGGAGCCGGAATGGTCGGAGGAGCAGCCGTATCACACACAGGAACCTTACAGCAGGCGTCGTTCGGGTCGACAACCAGGCGGCAGTTCGATGGCACGTTCAGGAACAGCGGGCATCTACAATAAAATATTTGTCCTACTCACAAATGTGGCTGTGACTGGAGAAATGTGGCTTATGGGATTTGGAAGTACATGTATTGTTCAGATATGTGTTTGCTTAGTCTACACTAACCCTTACTACGCTGAATTAAATGTTGACGTCTGCTGGAAATGTTTTATTTTCAATATTTCTCGATAAAAACCTGGTTTTGACAGCACATGAGAATCGTCTCCAATGGAGACGATTCTCATGTGCTGTCAAAACCAGTTTTTTGTTAAGAATTAAAGCAAAAATGAAAAACAGCAGAGGGCAATTTCCGTCAACAGCGTAGGAAGGGCTAAATATATCATTCAAATCCTCTTACACTGCTTGTATACCCAACATTGATGTAAATTATAACTTAATAAAATATGTTATATCAAATATACGGTTTCTCACAACAATAAGAACTGTCCCAATATTTAGGGTTAGTGTAGTTGTAGTGGTTTATCACAATAACAGTGTAGGTATTTGGATACAATACAAATGGTGTCCAAATATTTAGGGTTATTATGGTAGAATTATTAACAAAGTAAAAGTGAATGGGTTTAACGTCCCAGTAACAGCTAAGGTCATATAGGGACGGGACCTCGGTTTCAAGTAGTCTTATCCGAAAGACCAGAATTATTAACTAATGAATTCAAATCTTCATTATTAAAATGTCGGCAATTCGATATTACAAGTTTCTCACCTTTCTTTACACTGGTATCTGCCTGTGTGGTCATCGAGACATTCACAATCATAGCGACAGCCATCCTGCCATGTCTGGCCTTGTTTGTAGGCAATACCATGGTGTATACATGCCGCTGAAACACATAATGCAATCAGTAAGTCAGCCATTTCCACTAGTAGTACAAAACCAAAGCATTTGGGTCACTAGTGAGGTTATATGGCATAATTATATGAGCTACAGCAGAAATAATGCACAACCAAGATGGTAGAGTATTGAAAGGGAAAAATACAATTGACATACAAAGGCACTTCATACTATCAATATAATTATGTCATCACAACCTGACATTATCCATCCACATTGTATATGCAGGCAAGTAAAATAACCTGTTTTACCAAGATGTGTCAACACATCATCAATCAAAATCTGAAGATAAAATTTTTTAGGTTTTAAAAATTAATCGAAATATTGGCAGCATGAACACAGAGTGACAGAGTCATATAAGACTCTTCTTTAATTGATCACCTACTGGAGGAACATTGCACAAACTGAACAGTATAAAGATACTTGTTGAAAATGTAAAAATCATTAATATGAGCCAAAGATGAATTAATAACAGGATGTGTTGAATGTCAATTAGAGGCAGTGGATAACAATTTTGTGTCTTTGTGACATGGTATGATTATCAGAAATCCACACAGCTGCTTTTAAAGATCCTTTTATCATCAATTTCAAATGGAAGAGATCATGGTATCTTAGGTTAGACAGGTAACATCTTTATGTTTAAAATATGTGATCACTAAGCTGTGTTCAATATGCCTTTTGTTGTCACAAAGTTGTGTTATTAATGACTTAATTACTTAATCCTGCAGGTGTTCAAGAGCATCTATTTCATCACATAGTACAATTAATGAACTAACCCAGAAAGCACTGGATAGCCTGAACGTAATTGTAGGCACATTAAGAAATGGACAAACAAAGGTTTATTAACATATCCACTGCATTGGATGGCATTGGAAGTCCAAGGTACAAACAGATCAATGACTTTTAGGTTAGTTACTCAATAGTTATTTAAAGAGAATTTAACATAAATTACTTCACTTACACTGATTGGAGTTCACCCCTGTTCCGTGGATGTATCCTGGGATAGCAGTAGGTATTGGATATGGTGTCGTTGGTATCGGGAACATTCCTGGGGCATAGGTCCTACCAGGACCTGGAGTGGGTATCTTATTAGGAGCGTATGTCGATCCGGGAGCTGGCGTAGGTACCATTCCAGGGACCCATGTTGGGTACATGCCAGGTGCATATGTGCGATGAGGACCAGGTGTTGGAATTTTGTTAGGAGCAAAGGTTGCTCCCGGTGCTGGAGTTGGTACCATGCCTGGGACCCAAGTTGGGTACATTCCTGGTGCAAATGTTCTGCCTGGTGCTGGTGTTGGGATCTTGTTAGGTGCATAAGTAACGCCTGGAGCTGGGGTAGGAACCATACCAGGGACCCAGGTCGGGAATTTAAGTGGGGCATATGTCCTTCCTGGACCAGGTGTTGGAATTTTATTTGGAGCAAATGTGTATCCAGGAGCCGGTGTTGGAATCATACCGGGGACCCAGTGGGGACCCAAGGGGAACATACCCGGGGCATACGTACTGTGAGGTGCTGGTGTGGGAATCTTGTCAGGCGCAAATGTGCTACCCGGTCGTGGCGTAGGCACCATGCCTGGAACCCAAGTTGGGAATAAGCCGGGTGGGTAGGTCTTCCCGGGTGATGGTGTTGGGATCTTATTTGGGGCAAAGGTCAACCCAGGAGCAGGGGTAGGAATCATGCCTGGCACCCAAGTGGGGTAGTGGAATGGAGCGTATGTAGAGCCCGGTTTCGGTGTAGGGACGAGCCATGGAGGCAGGCTGATACCTGGAGCTAGAGTGGGCTTCATGCCTGGGACCCAGGTGGGGAACTTCCCTGGAGCATATGTACCGCCACCACGTGGTGTGGGTACCAGGTTGGGAGCATAAGTGGAGCCAGGAGCGGGAGTTGGTACCATACCCGGGTGCCATGTAGGGAACGTATGTCCGGGGACTGGTGTTGGGTATTGTTTGGTTGTTGGTACTGGGAACTCTCCGGGTGCATAGGTTCTGCCTGGAGCGGGAGTTGGTATCATGTATGGGGGATAGGTGTATCCCGGTGCTGGCGTAGGCACCATCCCAGGGACCCAGGTTGGGAACATGCCAGGGGCATATGTGCGATGAGGACCTGGTGTTGGAATCTTATTGGGGGCAAAAGTTGCGCCAGGGGCCGGAGTTGGTACCATGCCTGGAACCCATGTTGGGTACATGCCAGGTGCTAATGGTCCCTGCCCTGGGGCTGGCGTTGTAGTTTGTTAGGTTGCGTAAGTCACGCCTGGAGCTGGGGTAGGAACCATACCAGGGACCCAGGTCGGGAATTTAAGTGGGGCATATGTCCTTCCTGGACCAGGCGTTGGGATTTTATTTGGAGCGAATGTGAATCCAGGAGCCGGTGTTGGAATCATACCGGGAACCCAAGTGGGGAACATACCCGGGGCATACGTACCGTGAGGTGCTGGTCTGGGAATCTTGTCAGGCGCAAATGTGCTACCCGGTCGTGGCGTAGGCACCATGCCTGGAACCCAAGTTGGGTACATGCCAGGCGCATATGTGCGATGAGGACCAGGTGTTGGAATTTTGTTAGGAGCGAAGGTTGCTCCCGGTGCTGGAGTTGGTACCATGCCTGGGACCCAAGTTGGGTACATACCTGGTGCAAATGTTCTGCCTGGTGCTGGTGTTGGGATCTTGTTAGGTGCGTAAGTAACGCCTGGAGCTGGGGTAGGAACCATACCAGGGACCCAGGTCGGGAATTTAAGTGGGGCATATGTCCTTCCTGGACCAGGTGTTGGGATTTTATTTGGAGCAAATGTGGATCCAGGAGCCGGTGTTGGAATCATACCGGGAACCCAAGTGGGGAACATACCCGGGGCATACGTACTGTGAGGTGCTGGTGTGGGAATCTTGTCAGGCGCAAATGTGCTACCCGGTCGTGGTGTAGGCACCATGCCTGGAACCCAAGTTGGGAATAAGCCGGGTGGGTAGGTTTTCCCGGGTGCTGGTGTTGGGATCTTATTCGGGGCAAAGGTCAACCCAGGAGCAGGGGTAGGAATCATGCCTGGCACCCAAGTGGGGTAGTGGAATGGAGCGTATGTAGAGCCCGGTTTCGGTGTAGGGACGAGCCATGGAGGCAGGCTGATACCTGGAGCTAGAGTGGGCTTCATGCCTGGAACCCAGGTGGGGAACTTCCCTGGAGCATATGTACCACCACCACGTGGTGTGGGTACCAGGTTGGGAGCATAAGTGGAGCCAGGAGCGGGAGTTGGTACCATACCCGGGTGCCATGTAGGGAACGTATGTCCGGGGACTGGTGTTGGGTATTGTTTGGTTGTTGGTACTGGGAACTCTCCGGGTGCATAGGTTCTGCCTGGAGCGGGAGTTGGTATCATGTATGGGGGATAGGTGTATCCTGGTGCTGGCGTAGGCACCATCCCAGGGACCCAGGTTGGGAACATGCCAGGGGCATATGTGCGATGAGGACCTGGTGTTGGAATCTTATTGGGGGCAAAAGTTGCTCCAGGGGCCGGAGTTGGTACCATGCCTGGAACCCATGTTGGGTACATGCCAGGTGCGTAGGTCCTGCCTGGGGCTGGCGTTGGTAGTTTGTTAGGTGCATACGTAACGCCTGGAGCTGGGGTAGGAACCATACCAGGGACCCAGGTCGGGAATTTAAGTGGGGCATATGTCCTTCCTGGACCAGGCGTTGGGATTTTATTTGGAGCGAATGTGGATCCTGGAGCAGGTGTTGGAATCATACCGGGAACCCAAGTGGGGAACATACCTGGGGCATACGTACTGTGAGGTGCTGGTGTGGGAATCTTATCAGGCGCAAATGTGCTACCCGGTCGTGGCGTAGGCACCATGCCTGGAACCCATGTTGGGTACATGCCAGGCGCATATGTGAGATGAGGACCAGGTGTTGGAATTTTGTTAGGAGCGAAGGTTGCTCCCGGTGCTGGAGTTGGTACCATGCCTGGGACCCAAGTTGGGTACATTCCTGGTGCAAATGTTCTGCCTGGTGCTGGTGTTGGGATCTTGTTAGGTGCATAAGTAACGCCTGGAGCTGGGGTAGGAACCATACCAGGGACCCAGGTCGGGAATTTAAGTGGGGCATATGTCCTTCCTGGACCAGGTGTTGGAATTTTATTTGGAGCAAATGTGGATCCAGGAGCCGGTGTTGGAATCATACCGGGAACCCAAGTGGGGAACATACCCGGGGCATACGTACTGTGAGGTGCTGGTGTGGGAATCTTGTCAGGCGCAAATGTGCTACCCGGTCGTGGCGTAGGCACCATGCCTGGAACCCAAGTTGGGAATAAGCCGGGTGGGTAGGTCTTCCCGGGTGATGGTGTTGGGATCTTATTCGGGGCAAAGGTCAACCCAGGAGCAGGGGTAGGAATCATGCCTGGCACCCAAGTGGGATAGTGGAATGGAGCGTATGTAGAGCCCGGTTGCGGTGTAGGGACGAGCCATGGAGGCAGGGTGATACCTGGAGCTAGAGTGGGCTTCATGCCTGGAACCCAGGTGGGGAACTTCCCTGGAGCATATGTACCGCCACCACGTGGTGTGGGTACCAGGTTGGGAGCATAAGTAGCCAGGAGCGGGAGAGTTGGTACCATACCCGGGTGCCATGTAGGGAACGTATGTCCGGGGACTGGTGTTGGGTATTGTTTGGTTGTTGGTACTGGGAACTCTCCGGGTGCATAGGTTCTGCCTGGAGCGGGAGTTGGTATCATGTATGGGGGATAGGTGTATCCCGGTGCTGGCGTAGGCACCATCCCAGGACCCATGGTTGAAACATGCCAGGGGCATATGTGCGATGAGGACCTGGTGTTGGAATCTTATTGGGGGCAAAAGTTGCGCCAGGGGCCGGAGTTGGTACCATGCCTGGAACCCATGTTGGGTACATGCCAGGTGCGTAGGTCCTGCCTGGGGCTGGCGTTGGTAGTTTGTTAGGTGCGTAAGTCACGCCTGGAGCTGGGGTAGGAACCATACCAGGGACCCAGGTCGGGAATTTAAGTGGGGCATATGTCCTTCCTGGACCAGGCGTTGGGATTTTATTTGGAGCGAATGTGGATCCAGGAGCCGGTGTTGGAATCATACCGGGAACCCAAGTGGGGAACATACCTGGGGCATACGTACCGTGAGGTGCTGGTCTGGGAATCTTGTCAGGCGCAAATGTGCTACCCGGTCGTGGCGTAGGCACCATGCCTGGAACCCATGTTGGGTACATGCCAGGCGCATATGTGCGATGAGGACCAGGTGTTGGAATTTTGTTAGGAGCGAAGGTTGCTCCCGGTGCTGGAGTTGGTACCATGCCTGGGACCCAAGTTGGGTACATTCCTGGTGCAAATGTTCTGCCTGGTGCTGGTGTTGGGATCTTGTTAGGTGCGTAAGTCACGCCTGGAGCTGGGGTAGGAACCATACCAGGGACCCAGGTCGGGAATTTAAGTGGGGCATATGTCCTTCCTGGACCAGGTGTTGGAATTTTATTTGGAGCAAATGTGGATCCAGGAGCTGGTGTTGGAATCATACCGGGAACCCAAGTGGGGAACATACCCGGGGCATACGTACTGTGAGGTGCTGGTGTGGGAATCTTGTCAGGCGCAAATGTGCTACCCGGTCGTGGCGTAGGCACCATGCCTGGAACCAAGTTGGGAATAAGCCGGTGGGTAGGTCTTCCCGGGTGATGGTGTTGGGATCTTATTCGGGCAAAGGTCAACCCAGGAGCAGGGGTAGGAATCATGCCTGGCACCCAAGTGGGATAGTGGAATGGAGCGTATGTAGAGCCCGGTTTCGGTGTAGGGACAGCCATGGAGGCAGGCTGATACCTGGAGCTAGAGTGGGCTTCATGCCTGGAACCCAGGTGGGGAACTTCCCTGGAGCATATGTACCGCCACCACGTGGTGTGGGGCACCAGGTTGGGAGCATAAGTGGAGCCAGGAGCGGGAGTTGGTACCATACCCTGGGTGCCATGTAGGAACGTATGTCCGGGGACTGGTGTTGGGTATTGTTTGGTTGTTGGTACTGGGAACTCTCCGGGTGCATAGGTTCTGCCTGGAGCGGGAGTTGGTATCATGTATGGGGGATAGGTATATCCCGGTGCTGGCGTAGGCACCATCCCAGGGACCCAGGTTGGGAACATGCCAGGGGCATATGTGCGATGAGGACCTGGTGTTGGAATCTTATTGGGGGCAAAAGTTGCGCCAGGGGCCGGAGTTGGTACCATGCCCGGAACCCATGTTGGGTACATGCCAGGTGCATATGTGCGGTGAGGACCAGGGGTTGGAATTTTGTCAGGTGCAAAAGTTGCTCCCGGTGCTGGAGTAGGAACCATGCCTGGCACCCATGTTGGGAACATTCCTGGAGCGTAGGTTCTTCCTGGACCAGGGGTTGGGATCTTGCCAGGTGCGTACGTTGCACCTGGTGCCGGGGTAGGAACCATTCCGGGCACCCAGTAGGGGGTGGGACTGGGATTGACATTTTTGCAGTATGGCACCTTGCAGCAGGAGTCACGTGGATCTGTGACTAGCGAGCAACCGACAGGCACATCATATTGGAAACACCTGCAATGTAATCGGGACTGTGACTGGCTCATGACATTCAAGATAAGTCTAGTTCCTATTGTTACACGACTGCCGTTGCTTGACACCGCTCACAGTCGTGTTCAAACGTACAGCACATGCTGTTTTGACCATGGCTGTAGACAAGCCAACACTATGTAATGCATGTGTCTCATGACGTTACTAGAACGCGCCATTACGTCATCAGACGAATACTGTATGTGTAAATCAACTGTTTGAATGGAGCAGATGATGAAAGTACTGAAAGTACTGCATAAATGCTCAAATTGCATGATATTTCCGATGGAAATGTAACAATAACATTCGACCATGTCCAGCCATCGGTAAACGTTTGCCGTGGCACTCGGGAACTGTTTGATCCCGCGGCCTATGGCCTTGGTGTTCAAACAGTTCCCTTGTGACAAGGCAAACGTTTACCCACGGCTGGACATTGTCAAACCTTATAATCGACTGGCACACTCTGGCAGGCTGATAAGGATCTACACTGTTTTCTTAGATGCAGGATTTAATGACTGAATGGGCCCAGTGCAGATGCTCATCAGACTGAGAGGATGCACAGGCTAGTCGGGGACTACACTGATCGCACATGACACAAGCGCTATTTCTCCTGTCACAGCCACATATGACAAGAGCAAGGAGGAGTGCGCATAAGAAATGTTACTAAAGGAATGGATGAATGGAGTAAGTCATCGTTCAAGTACATTTGGCCTAAAAAGTCATTGACATTTGTTGACTAGAAAATCCCATTAGACTTGAAGAAAGATATTGCATTGCAAAGTCCCAGGCTTGAACAAAGTAAACATGTTCAAGCCGATACAATGCTTGCATTTGGGCAAACTGATATTGCCATAGATAGGGCATTTGGTTGCCTTAGGATAATCACTGCAATATCATTTTCAAACAACTGATGATTCTGGTTGACCCAGAGTGACAAACACTTGAACTTGCAACACTACAGCCCTCTATAGCAGTGCTTGCAAACAGTGTAGATCCAGTTGATCAATATCTACACTTTTTGCAAGTACATTTAATTTTCATATTTTTTTAGAAAACACACATTGGATTGATTGGGAAATTAACATATCACAGACCATTCCAGCTATGTATGGTTGAAATGGTCAATGCACCTTCCCTGAGATTCAAATACAAGATAAAATATTTACATTGCATTGTACGAATTAGAACTGAGAGCCTGGGTCCATTTCACTTCGTACGACTTAAGTGCAAATTTAAGGATTGTCTTGAAATATCAATTGATGGATTTACATTTATTGAGCATAGGCTGAATATGCAGCCTAATATCAATAAATGTAAATCCAATAAATGGTTTACAAGAAAACATTGTTAATGTGAAATTTACAGACAATCATAGCTTTGCACTTACGAACATTTAAGTGCTATATGCCCTTACTATACCAGTAGCCTAGTTCACGAACATTGCAAGTATGCTTATCTACCAAAGTATACTTTGAAGGAGAAATTTTCAATTTAAGGATAAATTTATTCATTTTTATGATACTGAATTTATTACATTATCACAGCCATTACATTATCACAGCCATCAAATAAATGCAGTCGTTACTTCTTTATGAAACAAGAGTTGTCAGAAGACAACGAAGCTCGCCTGTTGGCAGCCTTCACTCAAACTTGGCACAGTGCATAAAAAACATGAATATTATATATTATATATTATTGACCTTGTATTAAGGGGCATGCGGTGGACCTTGACATTGGGGTCAGAGGTGCAAGGTGGGTTGTGGGTTTGCTATAGCATAATATAGCATATTAAGATGAATGCATGTATGAAATATCAATGCGCTCCCTGAAAACAGAAGTAAAACAAAATTTAACCCAACGTTAAGTTTATGAATGCACTAAGTTGGTGATTTTCTACAGTATGATAGCTATTCACATGAGGAATGCATGTATGAATGTGCTAAGTTTGTGACCTTGGGGAAAAGGGTGGGGTGGGTCATGGATTTGCTGTAGCACAATAGAGGATCATCAGATGAATGCATGTATGAAATATCAAAGCGTTCCCTGCAAAGAAACAGAAGTTAAACAACATTTACCCCAACGTTAAGTTTGTGACCTTGACCTTGAGGTAAGGGTTGAGTGGTGGGTTGTGGATTTGCTACAGCATGATAGAGGGTCATCTGAGGAATGTATGTATGAAATATTAAGGTGTTCCATGAAAGGAAACAGATGTTATAAGACATTTGGAGTGGGCAGTGGGTCATGGATTCGCTATAGCACGATAGAGTTTCATCAGATGAATGCATGCATGAAATATCAAGGCGTTCATGAAAGGAAACAGATGTTAAGACATTTACCCCAACGTTAAGTTTATGAATGTGCTATGTTTGTGACCTCGGCCTTGGGAAAGGGGTGGGGGGGTGGTGGGTCATGGATTTGCTATAGCACGATAGAGTATCATCAGATGAATGCATGTATGAAATTTCATATCAAGGCGTTCCCTGTAAAGAAACAGAAGTTATAAAAAGACATTTACTCCAACGTCAAGTTTATGATGTTGATCTTGGGGGGGGGGGGGGTTGTGACCTTGACCTTGGGGTAAGGGATGGGCAGTGGGTCATGGATTTGCAACAGCACGATAGAGTATCATCAGATGAATCCATATATGAAATATTAAGGCGTTCCCTGTAAATAAACACAGAAGTCACACAAAATTTACCCCAACGTTAAGTTTATGAACATGCTAAGTTTGTTGACCTTGGGGTAAGGGTTGGGTGGTGGGTCGTGGATGTGCTACAGCATGATAGAGGGTCATCTGAGGAATGCATGTATGAAATGTCAAGGTGTTCCATGAAAGGAAACAGATGTTATAAGAAATTTACCCCAACGTTAAGTTTATGAATGTGCTAAGTTTGTGATCTTGATATTGGGGTAAGGGTTGGGTGGTGGGTCATGGATTTGCTACAGCATGATAGAGGGTCATCTGAGGAATGCATGTATGAAATATCAAGGCGTTCCATGGAAGGAAACAGATGTTATGAAATATTTACCCCAACGTTAAGTTTATGAATGTGCTAAGTTTGTGACCTTGACCTTGGGGTAGGGGTTGGGTGGTGGGTCACGGATTTGCTACAGCATGATAGAGGGTTATCTGAGGAATGCATGTATGAAATATCAAGGCATTGCATGAAAGGAAACAGATGTTATAAGAAATTTACCCCAACGTTAAGTTTATGAATGTGCTAAGTTTGTGACCTTGACATTGGGGTAAGGGTTGGGTGGTGGGTCATGGATTTGCTACAGCATGATAGAGGGTCATCTGAGGAATGCATGTATGAAATATCAAGGTGTTCCATGAAAGGAAACAGATGTTATAAGAAATTTACCCCAACGTTACGTTTATGAATGTGCTAAGTGTGTGACCTTGACATTGGGGTAAGGGTTGGGTGGTGGGTCATGGATGGATTTGCTACAGTATGATAGAGGGTCATCTGAGGAATGCATATATGAAATATCAAGGTGTTCCATGAAAGGAAACAGATGTTATAAGAAATTTACCCCAACGTTAAGTTTATGAATGTGCTAAGTTAAGAAATTTACCCCATGTTAAGTTTATGAATGTGCTAATTTTGTGACCTTGACCCTGAGGTAAGGGTTGGGTGGTGGGTCATGGCTTTGCTACAGCATGATAGAGGGTCATCTGAGGAATGCATGTATGAAATATCAAGGCGTTGCATGAAAGGAAACAGATGTTATAAGAAATTTACCCCATGTTAAGTTTATGAATGTGCTAAGTTTGTGACCTTGACCTTGGGGTAAGAGTTGGGTGGTGGATCATGGATATACTACAGCATGATAGAGGGTCATCTGAGGAATGCATGTATGAAATAACAAGGTGTTCCATGAAAGGAAACAGAAGTTATAAGACATTTACCCAACGTTAAGTTTGTGGACGACGCTGACGCCGACGACGCCGGGGGTATGCCATAAGCTCTTATGCACTTCGTGCAGGCGAGCTAAAAATGCATTTCGGGAAAAATAAATGATTACTCCCTGAAAGTATACTTTGCTAGATAAGTATACTTTGCAATTTTGATGAAATCGGCTAATGGTCACTTTGCCTCAGGTGTGAATCCCAGTAAGATTCACTGCTAAGATACGAATCCCTAAGGATTTCATCATTAATTGCCCATACCCTCCCATACCGTCCGACGACAAGAACAGGTTTACTGTAATAACGCTAAACATTTGGACACCAGTTATTTCGATAAACACATATATAAATATATGGTTTCCCCAACAAAAAGTGGAAGTGAATGAATGTACAAAATTCCCAGCAACAGCGAAGGTCATTTATGGATGGACCATCGGTTTCAAGTCACATGCGAAAGACCAGTGGAATGGAAATACTGTGAAAGTCTTTGTGATACATAAGGCGAGGTTCGAACACACAACCTCTGGTATTTAAGTCCAGTCCTCGAACCTCTCAACCACAAACCATCCATTCCCCCAACAATGAATCTCCCAACATTTAGGAATAGTATGGTTGTACCGGCTTATCACAATAACATTGTATTTGGATATAATTTGATTTGGGAAACCAAAACAAATTGTGTCCGAATATTTAGCGTTAGTATCGTAGTACTGGGTTATCACAATGACAATGTATTTGGATATAGGGGTTTGCCAAAACAAATTGTGTTCGAATATTTAGGGTTATAATGCTTCCCAAAAGAAATTGTGTCCGAATATTTAGGGTTAATATGGTTCCCAAAACAAATTGTGTCCGAATATTTAGGGATATTACGATACCTGTCACTGCAGCTGTAGAATCCGGTTGTCTGGTCTTCACAGATACACGAGAGATCGCAGCCGTCATTCCACTGTTGGTCTTGCTTGAACAGCACACCATTGTACATGCACCCAGCTACAATCATACAGGGGCCAGTTTCACTAACCTTCTTAAAATGAAAATGTTCGTACAAAGATTTTTATTAATATACTTCTCACATTAATATGTTTACATGCACCTGGCTACAATCACACTGTCATGTTTTATGTAAAATGAGATATTTCCATCATCAAAGGTAGGTCAGCATGGAACAGACAGTAGGTTTATCAGGACCCATGCCCTGTATAACAGATTAGCCTGTCGTATGTACATTAACCCTTACTATGCTGATTTAATTTTTGTTGTCTGCTGGAAATGTTTTATTTTCAATATTTCTCGACAAAAACCTGTTTTGACAGCACATGAGAATCGTCTCCACAGGAGACGATGTGGAGACGATTCTCATGTGTTGTCAAAACCGTTTTTTTGTGTTAAGAATTAAGACAAAAATGAAAAACAGCAGACGACAATTTCCGTCTGCAGTTTAGTGAGTGTTAAAGGTACTATGTCTCAGATGAGGTTATTAACTGTATGCACTGCAAACATTATCTAATTATTTGTTGCTATAAAATGATCATACTATAATAGCATTTAGAAAGATATTTCCGTTCTAGACACCAGTTTAATTACTTACAGAACATTAAATTCACAGCACTAGTTAGTAGTATGTCTTTCAGCAGTTTTTCAAATCTTAATATTAATACATGTATATTATTCCATGGGGCATATCAGTTAAAAAAATCAATAAAACCTACAATTAAATAATTTTCCCATTGTTTTTGTTTCACCACCACTAACCCCAAATTGACCTGGGTATATCCCTTCAACCTAAACCTAACCCCGATCTTAGTGCTGTTAATTTTAACCCTTAGACCGCTATCTTAATTTTGTTGTCGTCTGCTGTTTATTTTCTATTTTCCATTTTTATCATCAAAAACATGCTTTGACAGCACTTTATAATAATTTACAACATGGTTTGACAGCACTTCAGAATCATTTTCATTGGAAATGATTCTAAAGTGCTGTCAAACCATGTTTTTATTGAGAAATAAGACAAGATATAAAAGCAACAGCAGACGACAATTGTTGTGAGTAGCGGTCTAAGGGTTTAGACTTTGAATACGGTAACACTCATGTTTAGATCCCAAACCTAACCTCGCTGTCCCTTAGAATGCTGAATTAAATTTTGTCGTCTGCTGTTTAATGTTTAATTTCTATTTTTCAGAACAAAAACGTGTTTGGCAGCACTTTAGAATCATTTCCATCGGAAATGATTCTAAAGTGCTCCAAAACCATGTTTCATTGAGAAAAAAAGACAAAATATGAAACAACAGCAGACGACAATTTCCGTTTCCTGCATTCTACGGGTTAAAACAGAAGGGTGGTAGACAGATTCTAAAATCTCGCCTGATTGTATCTTACACTTGGGTGTCGGGGCGGGGGTCGACACGCCGGGCGGTGCGGGGGTGGGAATCTTGTTGACATCACAGTACATTGTCTGGCAGCACGGGTTGTTGTAGTCTCGGATCAGCCGGCAGCCCGAAGGCACGTCGTCAAACTTCGAACACCTGTGACAATATATACAACTATACAGTGGACCTATCTAAAAACCGGACACCCTAGGAGGTGGTCCCCAGGTTGTCAGGTTTAGAGATGATTCGCCGTAAATCAGGTATATGACCACTTGAAGACATATTTGTGTGCTATGTGATCATGAACATACATTATCATCAGAGATAAATGAAAGATACCATCAAAACATAGAGGATTTCTGGGTGTCCGGATTATAGGTTACACTGCAATTCTGGCATAAGAGCATTGCAAACTATGTTACTGTCTGTTTCACAAAATCTGGCCAAATATTACAGCTATACATATACACAATGCAAAAACAATATTTTTATCGATAGTATTCAATTTTAAAAACATTGAAGAATGAGGCTTCTTTTATTTCGAGAAATTTGGTCCAATATTGATTTTATTGCGAAAAACAATTTCCCCATGTTAAATCCCTATATTCTTCACAGATTTCAGAAATAGTGGGCCGATTTTCAAAATCTAACTTTTGTTTTCTTAATTATATAATTTCCAAGCTATCTAGCCAGGTTTCAGTGTCAATTTCCAAAACTTTTCGTTTTTCGACACCTCCTGCACCTGCACCAGCTCTTTTCCCCAATGTTAAATTCCAATAGAAAAATAAATTTTTAGCCAATGACATTATAATTACAGCCAAGTTACAGTGTAACCCACGAAAGGTAGTGTGTCTCAGAGGATGTCTCACATATGAGACACGCCATGCGATTGTGTACCTAAAAACATGTTCGACGATTTTTCATGAAAAATATTTACAAAATTTACGATATTTTCCGTAAATGACGTCGAAAGATGACAAAAATTTCAAAGCAAATGCGGAATACTATTCCGCATTTGCTATGAAAATTTCGTCATCTTTCGAAGTCATCTACGGACGAGATGGCCGCGGCCCACATATCACGCCCACCGATTCTTTCATAGTATACCGAAAAACTTCAACCAAAAAAAAATAATTAAAATACATACTACCAGAAACTATGATAAACAAGAAATAATTTGGTTTGTCATAATAATTACAGTAACAGAGATAGTAGGTAGACGAAAACGTCAACGGCAATCTCGAACAGACACACAGAACAGGGTGGCAACTATTTGTACCCCAAAATATTTTCAAGGTCCATAACAATAGTTGACAATGATTGCGCAGCCTGTCTGCGACTATTTGTGATTCTAGGGCCACCTACATTTCTGTACATCGGTAGTGCCCACTGAGCACGTCGACACATTCGCAGTTGTAGTTACAGCCGTCCTTCCATTTCTGGCCCTGCTGATATTGGTTACCCTTGTACACGCACACCGCCGCTGAAATATCAACGTCACAGTCAACAAAACACAGCTCAGGCTCAGTCAAGCTGTTTGACTTCAAGCACAATATTCAAGTATGTTGAAATGAAGAAATTGACTAATATTGTCAAGAGTAGCACTGGTAAACTCTATATAGAGTTTACCAGTGCTAATCTTGACAATATATTTTCTTTATTTCAACATACTTGAATATTGTGCTTGGAGTCAAACAGTTTAATTGACTGAGCCTGAGCTGTGTTTTGAATTATGAGACTCCAATCTCTGAACATCAGTAACTCACAATTCCTATCCTATATGCCAGGCATTAAGCAGGTAGGCATGTGGTACTTTATTTAACAAGCTGGCGGCTCACCAACCGGTCATATCAGCCCGAGCAGAGCCTCGAACACTCGACCGCCCAGTTGTGAGCTGGATGCCTTACCAATTAGGCCATGCCAACTGGTAATAATGTAGATCGATGCTGTTTGCAAAATGAAACTGGTAACACCACGTTATATCAACACATACGTCGAGTTGGTATCAGCGATGGGGTGGGGCCTCCTGGAGACGGTCGGGGTGTGGGTACAGGCATAGGTGTGGCCACGCCGCCATCTATAACGCCCGGGGGTCGGGTGGCGATTGGCACATAGCCCGATGTCTGGTTGTGGGTGGCCACGAGCGTACACTTGGGCTCCTTGCAGCAGAGTGGGTCCTGGGCACTCGGCTCCATGTGGCATTGTGGGGGAAGTTGTACAAACTTGGGGCACCTGTAATGATTACGGGTACACGGTAAACATGGTGGAAATGCATATAGGCACACGGTGGCCACAGAATTTTGAAAAATAAATTCCCTGATGATATTTCCCCATTTTTTCCACGATTCACCATCATTTTCCCCAATTATTTTTGCAACAATTTTTCCCGGATTCACCACACTTTTCCCTGATTTTCGCTGTGTAAATTCCATACAATTTCATCTGACATTTGCGTTTTAATCGTTCCAATGGATTCTTTTTTTCTTCTTTTTTTTCTCATCAAAACCATGGTTTGACAACACTTTAGAATCATTTCCAACGGAAATGATTCTAAATTGTTCTCAAGCCATGTTTTTTATGTGAAAAGAGACAAATATCAAACAAGAGCAAATGCTGTTGATTGAATACGTGCCTGTTGTTGCATCTGTAGAGTCCCCGTAGAGAATCCTCGCAGTCACAGACGTAGTCACATCCATCGTACCATGTCTGCCCCTGGGTGTAGCTCTGTCCCTTGTACACACACACATCTACATAGTCAGAAACAAACAGACAAGATGTTAGATTCTATTTATTGCATAAGCACAGAAGCATACATTGAAGCTGAACTAACAACCCGACATGTTTCTTGTAGTGGTCGCATTTGCATATTTATTACACTATACAATTACATGTATTGTCTTTTGAGGAGGTGTACACGAGATTTACGGACCTGAGGAAAGTCATATTCACCGAGGCCGACAATAATTATTTTATTATATGACCCATATTATAGCAATGAGAACTTATATGATACAACAACGCACGGATTGCCTCATGCTTTGATTGCATGATTTCTCGGACTCATCTCGTTGCGCGAGAAGAGTCCGAGAGTGTTATTCGAAATGTGATATTCACCTGGAGGTGAATATAACATTTCGAATATCATTAGTAGTCCGAGACTGATATTAAGGTGAATATCATTTATGTCCACAAACATGTGACCCGATATTGAACATTTCATTGGTTGAAATTATCGGTCATGTAATAATAGCGTATAATTATTTGTAATAAACTGTGCTAATACACTGAGAAAGCGCATTTTATGTAATAAACAATATACACAGCCGCCTGTGTCAATCTTGCACAGATGTCAACGTTTCTGAACATCTATTGGCAATATCAACATGCAATCAAGCAGTTTGATTGGCTGAGCCTGAGCTGTAGCACAGCTCAGGCTTAGTCAATCAAGCTACTCGATTTCAAGCGCAATATTCAAGTATCTTTGCGATAAAAAGTTACAAATATTGACAAGATTAGCGCAGGCTACAATACAATACTGGGCGTGTGTCGGTTTACTTACTGCTGGTGGCAGATGGTGAGGGGGTGGGGGAGTAATATCTGGGGCTCGGAGTGGGGCCCGGTAGTGACGGGGTCTGGCCGGTACACTCGGGCACATGACAACATGGGTTGGCAGGGTCCCGGGCCAATCGACAACTCGCGGGCAGGTTCACATACCTGCGGCATCTGTAATACAGGCATTTAAAAGTTAACGGAAATAATACTGTTACAAGCCAGCGAGAGTATTTCCCCGAGTGGCCCCGTACTATTTAATTGCCCATGTTTTAGCCAATGGGACATTTTTCTATCTTATATTTAAGGGTCGGAATTGGCTCGTAGATATTCCATACACGGACATATAAGTCCAAAAAAGGCCGAATTTAGAAGCGTTTTATGTGATATATGTTGGTGCAAGATGACAGATGTGTATATGTGTGCCGAAATGGGACACTGCATAAGTCCAATACGGGTCTGTAATTACGTGCAATGTCCCGGTGCACGGGAGGCGGGAAGAAGAGAGGGGGTAACTGTAGAACCTGGCACCTGTGATGCAGAGCAAAACGGGTCCTAGGTAGAACCAATCCACCCCTGACGGTACTTGACACACAAGTTGGTGCCATATACATGTAGTCACTAAAGACACGTGACACTCGTTCACCGAGTTGCAACATCCCGGCAACACCTCGGCAAGTCGGGCCAGAAGCAGGCAAGCGATCCAATTGGACATCATATCTGACATGTACAAATCACTGCATGGAACCTTGTATGAAAGAAATCATTGAAGCTACTGATTAAAGCTCCGTAACAATGTGAGCCATTCACACCTATGCCAGACATCGGCGAACTTACCTGGGTATAAATGTGTAGCTAATTACTGCCAATTTAACCCTTAGAATGCTGGGTACGAAAATTATTGTCTGCTGTTGTTTGATATTTTGACTTATTTGTAAATAAAAACATGATTTGACAGCGATTCAGAATCATTTCCAGTGGAAATGATTCTAAAGTGGTGTCAAAGCATGTTTGTGATGAGAAAAATGGAGAAAAAAAACAAAAAAAACAAAAAAACAGCAAACGACAACATTTCAGCAGTGTATGGGTGAAGACAAGGACAGTGTCAACAGTGAGTGAATATGCACACACACCATAGTCAGGGAGCCATCCAACATATACTAGTAGTCAGGGAGCCAGTCATATAATTGAATAAAAAAAAAATATTTTGAAAATCATAAGGGCACAAAATATAGCCCCCACAAATAAGGAGATTCATTCAAATTTTCACACCGCAGATATAAAGCACTACGTAGAAATAAATTACAGCAAAATAAAAAGAAACATTGTCCAGTTTAGAGTAGTTTTACTATACTTACTTCTCGAGACACTTGTATCGGCCAATATTGGCGTCGATGCATTCACAGGTGAACTCGCAACCATCGTTCCATTTCTGGCCCAGACTGTATTGCTGGCCCTTGTACTCGCAGTAATCTGAATAACACAAGCATAGACACATCCATAAGTTAACACAAGCTACACCCCTGAATTACATTTTACTGGCTGCTGTTTAATTTGTCTTGGTCAAAACAATGTTTTAACTGTGTATGAGAATCGTCTCCTTTTTTTTCTTGGTCAACACAATGTTTTATCAGTGTATGAGAATCCAAAAGAGACGATTCTCATGCACGGCAAAAACATTTTCTTTGCTCAGGAATAAGACAACTATGAAAAAACAGCAGACGACAAGTTTCATTTCCCTCCTTTTAAGGGATAAAAGCACTGTGTCTTCAATATGTGTCTTCACATTACTTATATCAACCATATGCATGTGACGAGCCGTCTCATCAGGATCTGCACTTTTTGCAAGTAATTTTCATATTTTTTAGAAGTAAACACACCCGTTTTTCATAAATGGACTAGTTTGAATATCATTTTGTGAGCATTGTATTTGTCAGAAAATTAACATATCAAAATACATTCCAGTTACTTAGGGGTAAAACAGTTAAAGATTGTAACGGTGTGGTTTCCTGTCGACAACTTACTCAGAGGTTTTGGTGTTTCGCCGGTCCTTGGTGTTGGCACATTAGCAGACCCTGTGACCTCGCCTGGGGCAAACGTGGGTATGTGGTTACCGGGGACCGGTGTGGACACACCCGGTGGGCCCGGTGTGGGGGTCATGTAGGGGTTACACATCGGTACGAGGCAGCACGAGTCGTCGGGATCCGTGACCATGTCACAGCCACCTGGGAGATTGCCGTAGTTCACACATCTGTCAAGTAGATCGATTGGTTTGGTTTGGTTTGGTTTGTTTTGTTTGGCTGGCTGGCTGGCTGGCTGGCTGGCTGGCTGGCTGGCTGGCTGGCTGGCTGGCTGGCTGGCTGGCTGGCTCTGGCTCGCTCTCTCATTCATACATTCATATTAGGTTATAAAATATATATAGCATATATTGTCAAACAAATGTATGAATTATTGTTTCTTTACACTAATTTTACACACATTTCAATAAGAAATCTTCCCACCAACCAAATGGTATTCAAATGTTTCTTGGGTATCAACTGGTACTATTTAATTTTCTATGGCTTAGATTCAGGCCAACGTTCAGTTATATGTGGTTGTGACTGGAGAAAGTGGTCTTATTGGATTTGTGACCAGTGTAGCTCCCGATCAAACAATTCACTCCTAAGCCTGATACTGATCTATATTGCTTGTTAGAAGCATGTTTCATTGATGGAATGGCGAACAGTGCATATCCTGATCAGACTGTACTGATGCACAGGCTGATCTGGATGTACACTGGTCGCAAAGCCCATACGCCCAATTTCTCCACAGTTATAGTTACCGTTCGGTGCAGGTATAAAGGGCCTTATCTGCGTCTTCACATCGACAGTTGTACTGGCAGCCATCTTGCCACGTCTGACCTTGGGAATACTGTGCCCCTTTGTATACGCACGCCTCTGCAAACAGGTACAGACAAAAGTCTACATGTACCGGTTGTATACCGATACTGGGGCCAGCAAACATATACTGGCATAGGGGTAGCATACTGGGGCCCGTTTCACTGGACTTTATAGGATAAACAAGAAAATGTGGCCCTTCAGCACACAATTGCCCCCAGTGGCAGATTAGAGAAACGATGGCAAACTTCTTACCCAGACACACGCACAGACAGACACACAGATCAAACAGTATATGCCTCCCGGCTCTGACTGACTGGTAAACAGTGCAGAGCCGGATCACACTGTGCGGATGCGCAGGCTGATCTGGGTCGACACTGTTCACAAATGCGATAAGCTCCATTTTTCAAATCACAATACAGTCTACACTTGTTACCTCAAACGCTCTTATGTCAAACTACTGGTAACTCAAAGTCAAAGTGTTGGTCCCAATTACATGTTTTCCTATATTATAACTCTCGTTAACTCAAATTTTCGATAACTCAAAGTATTTTCCTTGATCAGTCCCTTGGAATTTGAGTAAATGAGTGTAGACTGTATACAGACAAGCAGAGCTCCAGATAAGGTGCGTATTTGCTTAAATACCCAATTAAAAGTGCCAAAAACCCAATTGAAATCAGAAGTAGTGAGTGTGGCTGTGACTGGGAAAATGGGGTTAAGCAAATGGTGACCGGTGTAGCTCCTGATCAAATAGCAATCTTGTAACCTGATAACGTTTTAAATTGCTTGTTAGAAGCATGACGGGTGTTTCATTGGTGGAATGGCGTAAAGTGCAGATCCTGATCAGACTGTGCATATGCACTGTATATCTCAAATGACCATTGACGCTATATTTAACTTCCTTACAAGCACCTCAATATAACAGCCAATTTTGTGTCTTCTCATGGATGGCTGTTGTAGACAGGCTGGACTGTATAACCACTTACTGTAGTATGGGGCGGGAGTGGATCCAGGAAGGGGTGGAGACACACCGGGTGGGCGGGGGGTGGGGGGGGGGCGAGGGTGGAGCTCGGTCGCGAGGTGGCAGACACGCTGCCTGTGTTGGTCGGGAAAGTACACTGCGGCTTCTTGCAGCACGGGTTGGCGAAGTCAGTGACTAGTGTACAGTAGGGTGGCAGGTTGATGTACCGCTGACACCTGTAATACATGGTGAGGTCATAAATAAATTGATTTGTTGATTGGTTCAGTGATTGAATACACTGCGGCTTCGTACATCATGGTTGGGAAAGTCAGTAACCAGCTAGGCTACAATAGGGCATCAGGTTCACATACCACGGACACAAGTAATAGATGGCGAGGTTTTAAATAAACTGATTGATTGATTAATTGATTGATTGATTGATTGATTGGTTGGTTGATTGATTGATTGATTGATTGAATATATTGCGGCTTCTTGCAGCACAGGTTGACACAAAGTCGGTGATCAGCTTACAGTAGGGCAGTAGGTTCACCAACTGCAGATACACCTGTAGCATAGTGGCTCTAATTAGCCATTTCTATGCCGTGGAAAATATTTTTTATTTTTCTTTCATTTATGCACAGAACTATATGATGTGACCACTCATTTGAACCGTCTCATCGAGACGGTTCAAATGAGTGGTAACAACATATATTTTGGCAAATAAATAAGAAACATTGCAATTAAATATTTAGATTTCTTTTACACATGCATTACTATTCAGCATGATACGAGTTAAAAAGTGTCAGCGTTCAGTTGGCAGAACCAACAAGTGGTTGGTTGGAAGAACCGCCTAGACTACAACTTTGAAGAAAATCACAGTATTTCTTTTTCATGTAACCCGAAGGTGCCGGCCCCGTTAAAATGTCTACATAAAAAGCCCAGAGTACGTACGTTTCGGAACATCTGTAAAGTCCGGAGACAGCGTGAGAGCACACACAGTGGAGATCACATCCGTCCTGCCACGACTGGCCTTGTGTGTAGTGGATGCCCTTGTACTCACAGTAGCCTGTAGTGGACAATGGTCAGTTGGTCAGAACATCTATATGTGGCCATGACAGGGGAAATGGGGCTTATGCCATCTATGCACCCATCATTACATGTGAACCCACTAACAACATCGGCTGTCAGTGTAAATGTTATTCTAAAATTAAATTTTGTACTTATGAAATTCTTAGTCTTAGAAAGTTTAGTGAAACGGGCCCTACTGTCTGTTCCATGTTTTGCTGCCGACAAAATAACAAAAAAGTCACCCTCCCCCAAAAAAATTATTTGATGAAATTCCATGAAATATTGATTTTATTGCGAAAAAACAATTTTCTTATGGGAATTTAAAATGGGGAGTCAAATTTCCAAAACTACCGTACCGTATTCGTTTTTTTATCCTGAAGGATCAAAAAACGAAAAAATTTGGAAATTGACTCCGAAACACGTCAAGATAGCTTGAAAATGATGTAATTAAGAAAACAAAAGTTAGATTTTGAAAATTGATCCACAAATAAATTTAACAAATCTATTTTTAGCCCCCATGTTAAATTCCAATAGGAAAATCTTTTTTTCGCAATAAAATCAATATATCAAATAATTATTTTTGGGGAGGGTGACTTTTTTGTTATTGATAAAAAAGTACTTACTTTTAAATATTTTTTAAATTTAATGTGTTTAATAGCCAAATGTTTGTCGGCAGCAAAACGTGGAACAGACAGTAGTTCTGTTCGCCATCAGCCCACTCGGTATCACTGCATGATCTTAACTGTGTGATCTTGATCTGCACGACCTTGAATTGTATTCTTGACCTACCTGTTCCGGTGCCCTGGCCAGTGAAGGTGCCGGGCGGTGCTGGTGTGGGTATCTTGTAAACGCCAATACCCGTGGTGTTGGTCATGGTACCCGTTGCCGAGCACTGGGGCATCTCACAGCAACTGGGGTCGTCGGGGTCGGGCACAAACTTACAGCTGGGGTCAACGTTCTGGTACTGTGGACATCTGGAAAATGGACAATACCAGGTATATAAGCACATCCAGAAAACTTCACCCTTTCACCCCTAAATAACTGGAATGGATTTTAATATGTTAATTTTCAACCAAGCCAATCGTTACAAAATTATTTTCAGACTAGTCCATTTATGAAAAGGGGGCGTGTTATTTTTCTAAAAAATATGAAAATTACTTGCAAAAAGTGCATATATTGAAGAGACGGCTCACTACGAACAGGCTCATCTGGATTGACACTGTTTGCAAACACCGCTATAGAGATCTGTAGTGTTGAAAGGGTTATTACCTGATACGTTTATAAGGGAAGTTAACATACATAGAAACTCTGAAGCTATCATGTGAATAGAAATTGTACGGCTATAATTGAAATGGTCATCCTGAAGGCTATCATTTAAATGGTCATCCTGAAGGCTATCATTGAAATGGTCATCCTGACGGCTATCATTTAAATGGTCATCCTGAAGGCTATCATTGAAATGGTCATCCTGACGGCTGATCATTGTTTAGAATGGTCATCCTGAGGCTATATTGAAATGGTCATCCTGAAGGCTATCATTGAAATGGTCATCCTGAAGGCTATCATTGAAATGGTCATCCTGAAGGCTATCATTGAAATGGTCATCCTGAAGGCTATTATTGAAATGGTAATCCTGTAGGCTATTGAAAGTCATCCTGAAGGCTATGGAAATGGTCATCCTGAAGGCTATATTGGCTATAATGAAAGGCTATTTTGAAATGGCCTAATCATGAATGGTCATCTGAAGGCTATTATTGAAATGGTCATCCTGAAGGCTATCATTGAAATGGTCATCCTGTAGGTGGTACAATAT
Organism: Conchocele bisecta; assembly: GCA_029237695.1. NCBI lineage: Eukaryota > Metazoa > Mollusca > Bivalvia > Lucinida > Thyasiridae > Conchocele > Conchocele bisecta. Next base: position 31,999,438 of record CM055265.1, on the reverse strand, counting down.
ATCATTGAAATGGTAAATATGTCATCCTGAAGGCTATCATTGAAATGGTCATCCTGAAGGCATATTGAAATGGCAATCTGAGGTTAATGAAATGGTCATCATGAAGGCTAATAAAAGGTCTATGAAGGCTATCATTAGAAATGCATCCTGAAGGCTATCATTGAAATGGTCATCCTGAAGGCTATCATAGAAATGGTCATCCTGAAGGCTATTATTGAAATGGTCATCCTGAAGGCTATCATAGAAATGGTCATCCTGAAGGCTATCATTGAAATGGTCATCCTGAAGGCTATTATTGAAATGGTCATCCTGAGGCTATATATTGGAAATCATCCTGAAGGCTATCATTAAAATGGTCATCCTGAAGGCTATCATTAAAATGGTCATCCTGAAGGCTATCATAGAAATGGTCATCCTGAAGGCTATCATAGAAATGGTCATCCTGAAGGCTATAATAGAAATGGTCATCCAGAAGGCTAACATAGAAATGTTCATCCTGAAGGCTATCATTGAAATGGTCATCCTCAAGGCTATCATAGAAATGGTCATCCTGAAGGCTATCATTGAAATGGTCATCCTGAAGGCTATCATTGAAATGGTCATCCTGAAGGCTATCATTTATCACTCAAAATTACCCGTGAGGGTGTGAATCAGTATAAAGATATAGAGAAAGAACTTTGAAAGCTCATTATAATAGAAATTTGAAATATACAAATTTAATAGAAATGTGAGGGCTATCATTGTCATGATATCTGTCTACACACATATGTATTGTAAATCAACAGTCATATGTGGCGGAGACTGGAGACACGGGGGTCATGGAATGTGTAACCAGTGCAGCTCCCGATCAAATAACACACTCCTGTAGCCTGATAACAATCTACAGTGCTTATTAGCAGCACGACGGGTGTTTGATGATAGATTGACGAACAGTGCAGATCCAGATCAGACTGTGCGAATGCACAGGCTGATCTGGATCTACACTGATCGCAAAACCCATAAGCCCTAGTTCTCCAGTCACAGCCACATATTAGAATTAACTCCAAACTCAATAAATAGTGGTATACAACATTGAAAAATAGCTAAAAACAAAGGTGTTTGACAGACTTAAGGAAATTACAGTCTACACTTGTTTACTCAAAGCCCACGGGACTGAGGAAAATACTTTGAGGTAATGAAAATTCATACTTCTGACCATGAACTTGAATTTTGAGTTATCAGTAGTTTGATTTAAGAGAGATTGAGGTAACGAGTGTAGACTGTACGTTAGCATAGAACGGTTCAGCTACAGCCTATTGAAGTTTGGCACCCACCTGCTGAGGCACCTATAGACGTTATTGTGGGCGTCCTCGCATGTACAGCGGTAACTACAGCCGTCATACCACGTTTGACCCTGCTGGTAGTTTGTACCCTCATACACGCAGTATTCTGAAAATGCAAACAAATCAGTCACATCGTTTGTAAACGACATCAAGGGCCACAACTCTGTCCTTACTGGGTACGAGCACAAAAAAACACATTTGCACAGCTGTAGATACAAATTAACATTTTTATTGTTTCAAGACTCATGGTCAAATTATTTTGGAGATATCCGAGACACAAACTTTGGAGGCACAGACTGACAAAGACACATCTATATGCCTCACCCACCCCAAAGTGGAGGCAAGAAATCAAGGAATTCGAAAATCTGTACAATCTTTTGTAAATGACATTGAAAGTTAACAAAAAAGTTTGTCAACTTCCATGTCATTTTCGGAAATCATCAAACATAACCTGAATAATCGAATAGTTCTGAAATACAAAGATTAGAGAACAGTAAATCTCACCCACGGGCCCATGTAGCTTGTATATACACATACCTCCGGTTCCCACGGGTTTCGGTGTGGTCAGCTCTCCCGTATGGGTCATAAAGTACACAGGGAACGTGCACTTGGGGATGTCGCAGCACGGGTTCACAGGATCCTTCACGAGGTAGCACTCTGGTGGCAGGGAGCCGTAGTGCACACACCTGGGTAACACAGATTAATTAATTGATTCATTGATTGATTGATGGATTGGTTGACTGATTGGTTGATTGATTGGGGCTTTATGTTTGGTGGCAGGGAGCTGTAGTGCACACACCTGGGTGACACAAAGCATTGATTGGTTGATTGTTGATTGATTGATTAATTGATTGGGGCTTTATGTTTAGTGGCAGGGAGCCACACACCTGGTGAAATAAATCATTGATTCATTGAATGATTGATTGATTGATTTATTTATTGGTTGGTTGATTATTGATTGGGGCTTTATGTTTGGTAGCAGGGAGCCGTAGTGCACACACCTGGGTGACATAAAGCATTGATTGGTTGATTTATTGAATGCTTTATTGACTGATTGATTGATTGGGGCTTTATGTTTGGTTGACAGCAAAAAGTGAAAGTAAAAGGGCTTTAATGTCCCAGCAACAGATAAGGTCAAATAAGTGGCTGGAGAAATGGGGCTTATAGGAATTTGTGACCGGTGTAATACCTGATCAAATAGCACATTTCTGTAGCCTGGCAACAATCTGTATTGATTGTTAGAAGCATGACAGGTGTTTCATTGATGGAATGGCAAGCAATGTAGATCCTGATCAGACTGTGCGGATGCACAGGCTGATCTGGATATACACTGGTCGCAAAATTCATAAGCCCCGTTTCTCCTCTCACAGCCACATAGTAGGTCATGTAGTTCCCAACACAAGTATTTTTGCAATACAAAAAATTAGTAACATTGATGGACGATCTACCCCTCAAAAACTTTAACACAAATTTCTATGTCATTTAACCTTGACCCTGGGCACAGGGACCGTGCGAATGGGCTATAGAACAAAAATATGAAGGACAAAAAAATAAGTA